>PVKM010003925.1:0-54776 GCA_004027735.1 Carollia perspicillata
AATGCACAGATCAACTCTACAGGTGAGACCTGTTTTCAGTCAAGGAATTTTTTTTAAATTCAAGGATACAGTAGGGCAGCTGTACTTGTGCCATCAACAGCTATTTATAATTTACATGAATGATTTTACCCTAACTTTTCCCTAAAAACGATTTTTTGTTTATCTCCTTTCCTCCCTTCTCCTCCCCCTGTCTGTCAGGTCAGGCCTTAGGCTGCACAGGCGAGACAATGACTTCTCTCTTTCTTGTACAATTCTGTGGGTTTGGCACTTTGCAAAGGGACGGGGAGTACTGGTGGAAGGAGGGCAGCTAGCGCTGAGCCGGAATGTCGCCTCGGGCCCGGAAGTCAGCCCTGAGCAGCAGCTACCCCATGGGCATGATGGCCCAAAGACGTGGGAAGTACCCTTTAGGGGACGGTATACTCATATTTCAGTCAAACTAACTGCATTTGATATTTAATTTTAAAAATGATCTGTTATTGAGCCCTGGCTGGTGTGGCTCAGTGGACTGAGTGCTGAACTGCTAATAAGAAGGTCCCCAGTCCAATTCCCAGGACCTGGGTTGCAGGCCAGGTTCCCTCTCTCATATAAATGTTCCTCTCCCTCCCTTCCCCTCTCTCTAAAAATAAATAAATAAAATCTTTTTAAAAAGTTGTTACTCAATAGCTGTCTATTCTCAGGCAAATTATGTAGCTTTTCTAAGCTTCAGCATCATAACCCATAAAAGGAGAAAATTATAACATATGATCTTTAAACACCCATTCAGATCTAAATTGTGATTTTAAATTACAATGGAAGACTAAAGACTAAATAAATAGGCCTAGATTTGGATAAGAAAAATTCACGTTAGAAACAAAGACTTCTAAGGGCTTTCAGAAGTCATACTATCAAATGCTGGAACAAGTTCCTGAGATCTTAAAGAACAGTTTGATAGCAACCTTGGGTAGTTCTGCTATGCTAGATTTAATTGCTTCTAAAAAATCTCTTAATTAGGGCCTCCAGACCTAGCGGCATGAACACTTACCTCTGTCAGCATATACATGGAGAGAAGTGTGATCGCTAGGTTGTACAAGGTGAGGGTACCCCTGAGGGAAAGAGCAGGTCTGTTCTTCATATATTTGTTACCCAGCCATATTGAAAGCAGATATAAGACCGTAAGAAGAAAGGTAGGAAGGTAAGAGTCCAACATGAACCATCCTCTGACTCGAGAATCTGAAAAGAAACACATACAGTGAGAGTTCTGAGGAGTAACGCTTCTGTTTAATTATAAGATACTGGCACGTATCTCTTAGTTGCACACACCTAATACAACAGAGAACGACATGGCACGGCATTACGGAAGCTGGCTTTGGGTTGTCACTCAGCAGACAAAGCCGGAGGGGGGTGGTCGGAATGGCCAAGGAGGTTTTCATGGAGCAAATAGGGCTTAAGCTGTACACTGAATAACAGGAAAAGTTAATGAAGGTGGGAAGTAACAGTTCCTGAATGTCTGCTTTGGAATAATTGCTAACTTATTTACTCTAATTCAGTAAATATGAAGTAGGTTGTGCCAGTTTATGAATTAATAAACAGCTCAGAAAGCTTTAGTAACTTGCAAATGGCTGTACGGGATTTGGCAGCAGGGTCAGGATTTGAAAAATATCTGACTCCCAGCCATTTCTTAACTACAGCTCATCAGCATAAAATAATCACCATTTAGTGGTTTGTTATTATGGCTGTACTGTTATTATGACGAACATTTCCTGAGTGTTAATTCTGTGTCACACACTGTTTTAAAGCCTTTCACAAGTATTAACTTATTTAACTCTCAAAGCAATCTTTTTATATAGCTGATTATTATTTTAGTAACTTTACTGAAATACAGTTGATACACCGAATCCTGCACATATTTAGTGTGTACAGTGTGATGAGTTTGGACATGTATGCAAACACATACGCCATCACCACAGCCACGGTAATAGACACGTAGGTGATGTTGTTATCCCCGGTTTACATTCGAGAAGAGCTGAGCTCCAGGGGGTAAAAAGGTAAATAAGTTGCACTAAAGTGCTACCCCACCTCTTGTTATGGTACTGTGGGTTGAAATGTAACCCCTAAAAAGTTATGTTCAAGTCTTAACTCCTGTTACCTGAGATTGTGAACTTATTTGGAAATAAGGGATTTTGCAGATGTAGTCAAGTTAAATGAGGTCATACTAGATTAGGGTGGGCCCTGATCAGTGACTGGTGTCCTTGTAAGAACAGGAGATTTGGATTCAGGGACACAAAGAGAACACTGTGGGGAGATGGAGGCAGGGATTGGAGTGATACATCTATAAGCAAGGAATGCCAAAGATTGCTGGCAATCATCAGAAGTTAGGACAGAGACACACAGCAGATTCTTTCAACTTCAGAGGGAACATGGCCTTGCCAACACCTTGATTTCAAACTTGAAGCCTTCAGAACCATGAGAGAATAAAGTGCTGCTGTTTTAAGCCATGCGTTTGTGGTACTTTGTTACTGCAGCCCTAGGAAACTCACCCATGTGGTTCACTCGATAGCTCTCCAATTGTTTCTGATAGGCCGGGTTTACCTTCTCAACAACACTCTATGCTCTGTGAGACAGGCACTAGGTCTTGTATTTCTACTGTCTCACTCATAACTTATATCCGCCTAGTGCTGAGTTGAAAGGAAAGTTACTAAATATATATTAATTGGCACATTGAGTTAATCACATATTGCAAAACTAATATAGCACTTGAAGTTTTTGTTTTCTTAAGTTACGGTCCTATATATACTTGCTCCAATTGTTATGGAGGATAGGAACTGATCCAACCAAAAGATGAGAATAAACACTTGTAAGAACATTATTATCTTTGGGGCTTGAGAAGTGTTAGCTCTGAATCTGTGTTGAGTATTTGCCCACAACAATATCCTTTGATGGTACTAATATGATGTAGGTAAAATCAGAGATCTGGGGACACCTAGAAGCTTACCAGGTGGCTGCCAGTCAACTTACGCTTGTGCCACTTTAAGAAGGTGACAAGGAGTTGTGATTGCCTACACGTCACTGTGGAGGTCAACTGATCCAGTTGCCAAATGCCAATCTTACAGTCTCTTTGTACTGGGGTGCAGAGCGAGGGCCCCCTGAAAATTCCCACAAACCTTAACTGGGGGAAGGCGAAAGGGACGATAAGGTGTTTAGGATACTTTGCATTACAATGGCAAGTCAATAGCTGTGTCCTTCCCAGAGGAAAGCAGACTGCTGCCTAGGGCAAAAGGGGTAGTGACTCTGAAAGTGTACAGTGGCCTGTGACATAGCCATGGGATGTGAATGCCCACCCTGATGTCTGTCTGTCACAGCGAACTCTTGTCCTGACTCAAGATGGCAGCCGAAATAAGGTAAAAGATACAGGGAAACTGACAAATGTAGCACATCACAGGAGGGGCCAGATGAGGTCGTGTAGGAAGCTCTAGGCCAAGCATTTAAAATATGGGTGGGCTGAAAGAGAAGGGAATTCTGCCACGAGGGCCAAAGGAGCAGGGAAGCAGCCATGTGGGCTGTGGGTGGATTCAGTCATGAGGTCTGAGAGAGGAAGCAGCAAGCAGCTATGCAGTGTGTAGTGAAGCAGTCTATGAGGGCTGGTGTCTAGGTATAAGCCATGCTGGCCAGGAGCCAGGATTGCACCATGTGGCCTGGGGTAGTGAGGAAGGCAGCTATGCAGGCTGAGGAGAGGATGCAAGAAGAGAGCCGATGCAGCTGTGTGGGAATTGCCAAACCAAGCACGGATTTGCGGGAGATGCTTCGGAACTGAACTGTGACCAGGAATGTGGACTTCTGCTTCTCTGAAGGACGTCCAGGGAAGCCACACCCCTGGGACATGTGCCTCCCTGGACTCCGCCATGATCCAGTGTAACTCGACACATGTATTCCTCAACTACTACACAGAAACTGAGGACAATGTACCCCAGGTCCTGAAGGGGAGAGCTGCAACAACAGGATGGCGATTCTGAAACCCATGCGTGTACTTTGCAGAGGGGATGGAGAACTGTTGGCATAGCTGGCTTACAGACTGATAAGGACGTGGGGAATTTCTGGGCGTGGTTCTGGCTTGTAGCCTGCTGGGGAACAAGGGAAGTGCTGGGTGTTGTGGGGGAACAGGGCTCTGAGCAGGAGTGCTCCCAGCCCCCACCCCCCCGAGGTTGGAATCCTGTAAATAAAACCTGTTTCTTTCAACACTAATTGTTGGGCCATGTGTCAGGGCGACACATGGACAGGCCCCAGTTTGCTCAGTTATAGCTTTGCTACAAAGGAAACTTCCATTAAAATGACCAAAGCTAAGTAAACAAAAATAATCCTATCCTTAATTGATCTCATATCCATGTAACCCCAGGTCATAACGATCTTATTGATGGCGAAGTTCAATGTGAAGTTGGCTCAGAGAGACTATCATTTAACTCTAGTGGGAGTGTCAGAAAGCCACAGTTACCAAGAAACCCTGCATGCTTAAGTTAGAGCGTCATGCCCTCCACACTACCCACTAAAACTGTGAGGCAGAGGACATATTAAGTAAAGTGGGTTACAGGTATCCCACCTGCCTATCCCACAGGATCACCACAAGGATAAAATGGAAAACAAAACAAAACCAAAGACTATGTGAAGGTATTTCTAAGAAGTTCTATATAATCACAGGGTATCATTTTATTAAAATTATATATAGTCATTCATTTAGAATAGAAACTGGAGAGTGGTCTAAGTAATTCTGTTTAAAGATTTTGAGAAACAAACAAACAAAACCTCCTCACACCCCATGTTACCCCACCCCCAATAAACAAAACATGCTATTTAAAATTTATTCATTTATCTGCAAAATACATAGTGCCTAACATGTTCCTGGAACTGTACTAAGCCCTGGAGAGAACAGTCATGGTTCCTGTTCTCATGGGAGGGGGAGGGACAAACTCCCTGAAAGCTTTGTCAGGGAAAAGGCAGCATTTAAGTTGATACCTAAAGTGTGAGAAGGGGCTCGCTACCCTGGGGGATGGAGTAGGAGACAGCAAGCAGGAATTCTAGGCTCAGGGAATAGCATATGGAGGAATTTTATATATTTGAGGAGACAAAAGACATCAGATGTCAAAGTGAGTGGGAAAGAGTGGTACTGCCTGTAGGAGAGGCAGTGGGGGCTAGATAATACAAGGGTACGTAGTCCACGCTAAGAAATTTGGTTTTTATCTGAAGGACATTGAGTATCAAGCTAGAGTATCAATATTATGACTTAGGCTTTTAAAGTTCATTCCAACAGATAATAAAAGGCTGGAGGAAGGGAGACTAGTTAGGATAAGTTACAACCACTTAGTGCTGAGTTGAGTTATTGACTATATATCAACAGGCACACTGAGTCAATTAGCACACTGCAGGGGTCTTAAGAGACTGGTGATGGAGGAATGACTGAGAGACTCAGAATGACTGAGAGTTTGGAAATTCCACCTAACAGGCCTGGGCAGAGAAAGATCACACATCTTCAAAGAGGATTTATCAAGATCATGTCAGGGCAGAAAGACTATATACGACTGTGCATATGAGCAAGGTAGAAAGTGAATGGTCAATGGAGGGAGGAGAGAAGTAGCATAAATTTGGTAGCCAGTCTTTGGTAACTTTGGTAGCTAGAGAGACACCAAAGGGAAGGGTCGCACTGCATTCTATTCCTGCTTTCTGCTCCCAGAACTTTTAACTCCAGGAGAGGCTGAGCAGGAGAAATAAGGCCTTCTAGATGCTCTGGGAGACGGACAAAAAGGGTGAGGAAAGTTAAGACTCTAAATGTTAAGTACCACACTATTTTCAGGACACCAGAAGTGACATAATTCTCTTCTATAGAAAAAAAAAAATACTGCGTTCCTTCCACATTCAGTTCTCAAGAAGTTCACTCACCTCGAGGCCCAAACATATTGTCCAAAAAAACATTGATTTCATTGTCAAAAGCCTTTAGATGCTCCTGAAAAGACAAAGGAAAAATGATTAAAGGGGTTTTTAGGGAAAATTCTCAAAACAAAATGCTATCTACAATATGCAGTTGATAGAATCTCTAAGGGTCCTAGGTTCAAGGAGTTTTGCTTGCAAAAAGAACTAGTAAATGTAGCCTCTTTCTCACAAATTTCTAAAGATTTGGAAGCAAACATTCCTTTTTGATTTCCTTAGGCAAGAGTAGTTCAGAAAAAGCAGCGTTGATACATTTAAACATCAAAGGGTTATTGACTTCATTTCCATTTCCTTTTAAAATGCTTAGAGGTATAAGCATTTCCATAAGTAACTTCTATTGCTGCAGTTAACAGAAGTGTGCAAGCAACAGGGAGGCCTATACCTACAGGATGTGATGTAATTATTAAATGAAAATACAGCTGAACTGTATCTCATTTAACTAACTCTAAAGCTTTAAAGGGGACTTGTTTTTCAATGAAGGAAATTAAGCATTATAGCTATTTTCCACTACCTTTACTTGTTTCTTTCAAAGCTCTTTTTATACACTAACATCTATTTAATAGTACGTTAAATGGCACCACAAGGGAACATCAGATTAATTATTGCCACTTTAACTGAATTTCAGATTGGTAATGAAGAATCTTAAGGTTGATAAGCTGGTTTCTGGCTCTTGATTTAGCTCCTATTCATGCTGGTCTGCTACTATACTTCTCAAAATACCTGCTAAGGTATCCCTACCCCTCTAAAAAGGTCTAGAATACCTCCTCAAGCAAAGCGAAGGAGGGACAGAGCACTCCTCAATGTTCCTAGGAAAGGCATCTTTGACGAGGATTTGGGCCCATGGACTGGTCCCTGCCTAGGTGTGAGTTGAGTGTGATGGCCCTCAGTTCGTATGGAACCTTCTCTGCAGTCACTAGCTGGAGTACAGTCAAAAGCATCTTATTCTCAAAGAAAAGGCTAAGTGCCAAAGAGGACACTTAATTGACTGGCATTTGAAGAGAAGGTCTCTATCTTTGGTGACCGGCACACACCATTTAGACCTATTACTTACTGGTGACTTTGATCCTGAGAGAAATTTCAAGGAAACTTAGATCTCTGGGAACTTCAGGAAGGAGGAAGAGGACTAGAGACTAACCCTTATCAGTACCTACCACTGCTGTCCAATGTATTAGGAACTTCATTGTTTCACAGTATTGCTACAAAAGGTATCTGGGATAAACAAAGTTTGGAAGTTTCTAAACAGTGTTTTAATCTTTGGTTTCTATGAAGGGCATCTCAGGAGACCTCCAGACTTGAGAAGGGTCAGTTACCTAACATCTCAGTGTGACAGACTGGTTTTTGTTGCCATTAGAATAGGGCAGGTCTGTCTAGATCTCTCATTTTTGAACAAAATATGTTAACGTCACTGATGTACCTACCCTCAAAACAAGTACCAATGAAATCTCTCTTTCATTGCCACACCCCCTTGCAAATGTTTAAACTTTTCCAGTTCAATTGCTAAGGTTCAAAATCCATTTTCCAACATTTGCAGATCTAAGAACACTAATTGCAGATCCAACATTTGCAGATCTAAGAACACTAATTAAAGGTCACAGACATTGTATTACTTCTATAATCTTGCAAAAATGTAGTCACAGTGGAAAAGCAAAGTAAGTAAGAGGAAGACATGAAGAGAAGGCAGAGAATGGAATAAATAAATGAGAAGGGACATTCCATTATTTCAGTCATTAAGTACTTATTCATTGACCAATTATCTAAGTATTACTGTGTGCCAGCACCAAGTTAGATTATGAAATACTAAGTCAAATGAGACATTCCTTATCTTCACATAAGATATAGACAAGTAAATCAATAATTACATAGTATCTTAAATATGATGAGAGAGAGGTTTACAGGGATGTGCTGTAAGAACACAGAGGAAGGAACTATCATTCAGCCATTAAAAAAGAGGAAATATTGCCATTTTATACAACATGAATAAACCTTGAGGGCATTATGCTAAGTGAATAAATAAATCAGAGAAAAACAAATACCATATGATCTTATTTACATATGGAATCAAAAAAAGCACAAACTAACTCAGCTGCAGAGGACAGGATGGTGGTTACCAGAAGTGGAGGGTGGGGTGGGCATAATGGGTGAAGGTGGCCTGAAAGTACAAACTTCCAGTAGTAAAATAAATAAGCCATGAAGATACACAGTAGGGTGACAATAGATAATATTGCATGGTATATCTGAAAGTTGCTAAGAGTAGATCTTAAAAGTTCTCATCACACACACACACAAAATTATAACTGTGTATATACCTAGATTTATTGTAGTGATCATTTTGCAATGTGTAAAAATAGTAAATCATTATGTGGTCTACATGAAATAAATAAAAAGAATATAGAGGTAGGAAATTTAATTTAGATCTCTTAAAAAGAGAAGCCTCCCAGGAAGAACTGCTGCTGTTGTTGAGTTTTGAAAGGTTCTAGGGCAGACAGAGAAGAAAAGAAAGAGCATTTCAGGGAGAAGATCAACATATACAAATACGCTGAGACATGACTTGGGAAATGTTTATGGACAGGGTCTCTAGTGACCTATATGACAGAAATAAAGCCAATGCTAAGAAAACCAGAAACCTGGAAAGATTACTTCTTTGTTTCTGGGTTATTTAATACAGTTAGTAAGGGTATAAGCTAAAAAGACAATGATGAGATGAGATCAAAAGATCAAAATTTACCCTGGACTAGCAAAACGTAAGTACAGAGTTTGGGTAGTGTTAGTAAACTAAGGACGAATGCTTAAGAAAAGGTGATGGAGAAGAGCTTGAGTAATGAGTTATAGCTGTACACTGGGTTGTATATGTGTAAGTGCAAAAGTGCACTAGAGATTTCCGGCCAAGATGGAGGTGTAGGTAGACACACTGTGCCTCCACGCACAACCAAAATAAGGACAACAAAAATGTAGAAACAAAAAAACCACTAGTACTGACAGAAAATTGAACTATATGGAAATCCAACCACCAAGGAGTTAAAGTAGACACATTCATCCAGACCAGTAGGAGGGGCAAAGTTGGGCAGCCTGGTGGACCCAGCAAGGCCTCAGACTGTGGAGGGACATGGTGCACGAGGCAGCTGGTGGGCTGGGCAGTCCTACATTCTGGCGCAGAGAAACCAGGCAAAACTGGGAGCAAGACAGACCGCACAACCAAGGCTCCCAGCATGGGGAAATAAAGCCTCAAAACACCAACTGAAAATACCGGTGGGGGTTGAGGTGCCAGGAGAGACTCCCAGCCTCACAGGAGTGTTCACTGGAGAGACCCACAGGGTCCTAGAACATACACAAACCCACCCACAAAGGAATCAGCACCAGAAGGGCCCAGTTTGCTTGGGGGAAGTGGTAGAAGGGACTGAAATCCAGCAGAGAGCTGAGCAAGCACCATTGTTACCTCTCAAACCCCTGCCCTATTGGGAACCGCTGTTTGGTTTCAGGAGTTGTAACCACCCACCCCCGTGGCTAAGGCTAAGTGAGCGACCTCCAGACTGTGAGCCACTGAGGAAACAAAAGCTTATCTCCCTGGCAAGAGCGCTGCTTCTGCCATCTCTAGCCCCCAAAGCTTGGTCGATTAGTCCATGACAGGTAAAACTGCTCAGAGGAGGGGCAACCCAAGCAGACATGATCATGTGGGAGGCCATCAAGGTAGGACTCGAGGACTGCAGCAAAGTGAGGGTGAACTACCCTCACCCCCTGCCCAGGCTATTTTGACATAGCCCGAGTCCCCTTTCTGTCTGGGAGAAGCTCTGAGAGAAGCACTTCCTGGCTTTAATCCACTTAAGCCTGAATCTTGATGGGGAGGGGGTACAGCCCTAGCTGGCTAGAGCTGGTTCCCGGGTAATCAGGCATAAGAAAGATTTCTTAAAATCCTGTGAAGCCTGCTTTGCTAAGAGTGCATTCATTCATATGATAAGGGTCCAGGCAGGAAATGAGTATGTCTCCTAAAGTTTCTGCAACCCCCTTACCTGACAGACACTGACTCAGATTAAGCCCTCAGCTTTCTTTGAAATGTTATCTGCTGCTTGATCCTTGCTGCCTGACATTGATTGATGAGCTTTACCTGTATCCCTGTGTGTTACGAACCTAATAAATACCATTTGAGGTAAGGACTCAGGGCCCTTCTCCTTGGAGAAGCTAGCCACCTTTCCTCCCCAAGCAGATCATGTCTTGCTGGCATTATGTTCATCTGTGGTGGACGAGGGGGCTCTGTGGGCAGAGCCCCCCCACACTGCCCCACATTCAGTGTCACAACCCAGGAACTGCATTGCCTCACCCAAGTGAATACCTAAGGCTCCGCCCCTCACTACGTAACAGGTGTGTCAAGACAAAAAAATGGCCCAAATGGAAGAACACATCACAACTCCAGAAAAAATACAACTAAGCAACGAAGAGATTGCCAACCTATCAGATGCACAGTTCAAAACACTGGTGATCAGGATGCTCACAGAACTGGTTGATTTTGGTCGCAAATTAGATGAATAAATGAAAGCTATACTAAGTGAAATGAAGGAAAGTGCACAGGGAACCAATAGTGATGGGAAGAAAACTGGTACACAAATCAATGGAGTGGACCAGAAGGAAGAAAGAAATAACCAACCAGAATAGAAGGAAGAAACAAGAATTAAAAAAAATAAGGAGAGGCTTAGGAACCTCCAGGACATCTTTAAACGCTTCAACATCTGAATCATAGGGGTACCAGAAGGAGAAGAGGAAGAACAACAAGTGGAAAAGTTATTCAAACAAATAATAAAGGAGAACTTCCCCAATCTGGCAAAAGAAATAGACTTCTAGGAAGTCCAGGAAGCTCAGAGTCCCAAAGAAGTTGGACCCAAAAAGGAATACACCAAGGCACATCATAATTACATTACCCAAGATTAAAGATGAGGAGAAAATCTTAAAAGCAGCAAGAGAAAAGGAGAGAATTACCAACAAACGAGTGCCCATAAGACTGTCAGCTGATTTCTCAAATGAGACCTTATAGACAAGAAGAGGCTAGAAAGAAGTATTCCAAGTCATGAAAGGCGAGGACCTACATCCAAAATGACTCTATCCAGCAAAGCTATCATTTAGAATGGAAGAGCAGATAAAGTGCTTCTCAGATAAGGTCAAGTTAAAGAAGTTCATCATTACCAAGCCCTTATTATATCAAATGTTAAAGGGCCTTATCTAAGAAAATAAAAAACATGTACACTAAAATGACATCAAATTCACAATCATTAACAACCACACTTAAAACAAAAACAAAAGCAAACTAAGCAGACAACTAAAAGAGGAACAGAACTACAGAAATGGAGATCACATGGAGGGTTAGCAACAGGGGAGTAACAACATGGAGGGGGAGAGAGGGGGAAAAGGTACAGAGAATAAGTAGCATAGATGGTAGGTAGAAAATAGACAGGGAGAGGGTAAGAATAGTATGGGAAATGTAGAAGCTAAAGAACTTATAAGTATGACACATGGGCATGAACTAAAGGGGGGAATGTGGGTGGGAAAGGGTGTGCAGGGTGGAGGGGAGTGCAGGGGGGATGGGATAACTATAATAGCATAATCAATAAAATGTATTTTTTCAAAAAGTGCACTGGAAAATTTCTCAAGACTAATACCATAACCTAGGAGCTATGGAAACCAACAAATGACCTGTGGTACTTCACTCAACCAGCATATCTGAACAGCTCTTTTGTACAAGTACTTTATTGGACATGGGAACAAAAAAAAAGGGATGCAGTGGTTGACTCAAAAGCTTACAGACAAATCAGGAAAGTGACAGATACAAAGGCAAAGAGAAAACAATTGGGAAGAAAGAGATACACAGAACTGCCACAATGATGGAAGTCATACAGTAGGAGTGATGACTTACCATGAGTTTTTCAAATGGTTAAGGTGGTTAGAATTTGGACAGATTAGAAGACAGGGGAGCAGTGCTGCCCTTAGACCTGGGTTGGGTGCTTTTCTCAACTCTGTACAGTAGAAGGCCCTACTCTGGTCATCCTTTGGCCATATCCCTCCACACAGGGGAAAAAAATCCTTTGAACCAAGGGAAATGCCTGCCTATACTGCAGCTTCCCCATTTCTGACCATGTTCCAAGTGCCCAGGCCAAAGAATTCTCTGCTGAACAACAATTCTCTGAGCCCACTTCTAGAACAACATAAGTGATTTCTGCTTGCCCACTTAGTAAAGTCCACGTTCCATGACTTCGAATTCAATTTGTGACTACTTATAGCAATAGCTGAAGGACAGAAATATTGTGAGCAAGTTGGGCCTTATTTAGTAGTGTATCTCTCTGAATGCCTACCATATCTGGTGATAATGTAAAATGTGTAATCACACTGGAAAACAGTTTAGCAGTTTAGTAAAAACAAACATTCGACTATGATCCAGCATGCCACTTCTGGGTATTCACCAAAGTGCAAATAAAGTTTCTACTCATGAAGAGACTTGTACACAAATATTCATGGCAGCTTTATGTATAGCAGCAAAAAATAGAAATCTCCTAATGACCCATTAAAAGGTGAATGGATAGCCCTGGGCAGTGTGGTTCAGTTGGCTGGGCATCGTCCCAAAAAGCAAAAGGTGCTGGTTTGGTTCCCTGTCAGGGCATGTGCCTAGGCTGAGGGTTCGGTCCAGGGCGCATACAAGAGGCAACCAACTGATGATGCTTCTCTCCCTCTCTTTCTCTCTCCCTTTCTCTCTCTCTCTTAAAAAAAAAAAGTAAATGGATAAACAAGTTGTGGTATAGCCACACAATGAAATACTATTCAGCAGTATAATGGAGTGAATTATTTATCCACGTGAATGAAAGTCAAAATTATGATGCTGCATTACAGAAGCTAAACAGCAAAAAAAAGGAATACATATATATTTCCATTTATATAAAATTCTAGAAAATATAAACCTGTCTATGTGACAGAAAGCAAATCATGGTTGTTTGGTGTCTTCAGGGGAGGGGAACAGAATATCCTTCAAAAATGGGGGTGAGATAAGGGTATTTTCATACATGTATAATGAAAGGACTTGTAGCTAGCAGAACTACACTATGGAATATGATAAAGATGTTTTTCATGCCAAAGGGAAATAATTTCACGTGAAAAGTAGTGTTTACAGAAGAGAATCAAGAGCACCAGAAATAGATCTAACTAATTGAAGAGTCATAACTCAGTGCAAGCCGACCTTCATCCACCTCATCACCTCTCACAGCATGTTCATCCTTACCCAGGGGCAGTGATTCACAGTACCAGGTGATGTCTTGCACCTGCTCCTTCTTCTACTGGGCTATGTCACATGCAACTTACAATATTGGTAGATTGGACCAGCATGCGCTGCTGCCTCAGAGAATACTTGGGAAACAGCCATGAAGGATACACCTGGCCTTTCGCCACCACGATGCTGGTTGGGACTGCCACCCAGCTCTAACTGCACTAGTGGGAGCTAAACATCAAGCAGGGGCATCTAGTGGGAGGGCATTTCCTGGGCTGTTCTTCAAGGTGCAAACTCATGATCACTGTGGGGACGGCCTCATCCTGAACACCTTGATAACACAAGATTGTCTTTAGCAAGGGCACTCTTGCATTCAGAAACTTGGCACCATGATTAAACACACCCCACCACAAAAACTCTGACTATGCTTTCTCTGACCTTTGATTGATAGGACTCCTAATTTCCTTTCCCCCACTTTTCCCCTTTTCCTTACTCTCCTTTGTCTCCTTTGTTACTTTCCTTGTTTCCTTTGCCTTCTTCCACTCCTTTCTTTCCTTTCTCCCTCCATTTTCTTCCTTCATTCCACATTCCCTTCCTCTTTTCACTTTCCCTGCATCCTTCCTTTCCTCTCTCATTCCCTCCTTCCTCTTTGGCATTTCTTCCATTGTTTCTGTGTTAAACATTTTATTATTTTTAGTATTTATCTACCCTGGGCATTAAAAAATCCAGTGACTTGAGGAGACAGCAAGATGGCAGAGGAGTGAATGGAAGCCACTCTAACTTCCTCCCAGGGCCAATCTGGAATTACAACTAAATTGTGGGGAAATCACCCAGAACAAACAACTGAACAGCAGTGAGAGAGGAGAGTTATAACCTTGGATAGACAGAAGAATCAGCTTCACCACTAACTGACTGGTAAGGAGTATGGTGGAGACTCAACAAGGCTGGCTGTGCACCCACAGGCAGCAGCACTGGAGGGATAATTAAGCAACTGGATGGATTCCCCTGAGAAGTGTGGGGTCTAAAGCCTAAGCTGGGAGCCCCAGCCTACAGCATAAGACCCCCAGAAAGTACACAGATAACAACCAGCAGCAGAAAACAAAAGGGACAAATGGCTGGAGAGGCAAAGATCCATTTAAAGGGCCAACACACAATTTTTCTGCTACAGCCACTTACCCTGGTCTCTGGCAAAGGCAGGGGCAGAGTGGGCTAGAGATGCCTGAGGACAGACTGAGGACAGAAGCTTTGGGGAGAGAGCTGAGAGAGTAGACACTGGGAACCCAGTGCTGAGTCATCTCCCATATGGCAGCAGCCATCCTGCTCATGCAGTCCACTCTCCTCTCAGAGCAGGAGCAGCCTGAGGGGAAACAATAGCCCTGATCCCAGAAGAGATCGTGTCCCAGCTCTGGGGTACTTAAGCCTGACTGCTGAGTGCAGAGTGTCTAGAGTAACTACTGAAGGAGTCAGCCAAAGACACTAGATCCCTGTTAAAGTGGAGGCAGAGTGGACTAGCGACACTTGAGGAGAGACTGGGGATAGAGGCTTTGGGGAGAGAACTGAGAGGGTAGCTGCCAGCATCCAGGTGCTGAGTCAGGACCCATGCTGGAGCAGCTCAGGCAGACCACTCCCCTCCAACAGCAGCAGCCTGAGGGGAAACATTAGCTCCAACCCCAGGAGGGATTCGACCCCACCCTATGGGGCTTAAGCCTCATTGCTGAGTGCAGAGTGACTACATTAACAACTGAAGTAGACAGCCATAGACGGTAGATCCCTTACAGTCTTGGAGCAGACTCCTTAAGGTCAGACAGAGTGAACATATGACCTTACCAGAGGCAGATCCACAAAGAAAAAACAGTGCTAAATACTAGAGGCTACCAAGATGAAATCCACTGTGGTCTTCTCCATGATTTGTGATATTTTCATTCCTGCATAGCTCTTTAACATTCAGTTCTTGTCCATCAAGTTTGTGCATATTAAGTCATTAGATTTTATACTATAATTTATTTCTCTCCTTTATTCTAATAGCCTTAATCTCTTTATACCCTTATTAATACTGGTTCATTTGCTATTGATAGTGGGAGTGCAGGGAGAGACCTATTTTTGCAGATGTGGGTTTGTTTCCTGGGCTTTATGATTTTTTTTTGGCAGCACACAAGATGTGGTGGGTGGAATGATCCTCAGTCAACCAGCTGGAGGGAAGGACCCCCAACAAAGAATTGCCCAACAACAATCAAAACCCAATTACATCCAGAGATCCAACATAAACAGCATAAAGGGCACCCCAAGAGCATAAAGTTCAGGAGTTCAAGGAGACTGCACCACTGAATCTCACAGGTCTCCTACCATAGAAATTCACACCACAAATTCAGGGTATCAAAACAGATCAATTTAGAAGCAGGAGCAAACAAGAAGAGTCTCACAAATAATGGGAAGACAAACAACCCCCCCCCCAATCTAAAGGAAAGGTAGAATACTCAGAGAACATGCTAAATGAAATAGAGGCACCTAAACTATCAGATATTGAGTTCAAAACATGCTTATAAGAAAACTCAATGAGCTCAGTGAGAATTACCAAAAGCTACAAGGAAACCATGAGGAACTTACTGCAAACTATATCAATGTGATAAAGGACATAGAAACTATCAATAAGCGCCAAGAGGAAATGAAGAATACAATTTTTGAACTGAAGAACAAAATACAAGGAATCAACAGCAGGCTAGATAAAGCAGAGGATCAAATCAGAGAGCTGGAAAACAAGGTAGAAAAAAAATATCCAGAAAGAAGAAGAAAAGGAAAAGAGACTCAGAAAGAATGAAGAGGTATTAAGGGAACTTCAGGACAACATGAACAGAATAATACCCATATAATAGGGTACTAGAAGGAGAAGAAGAGGAGCAAGTGATTGAAAAGAGTAATGATGGAAAACTTCCCTAATTTGATGAGAGAAAAAGTCACACAATTCTAGGAGGCACAGAGGGTCCCAAACAAGAGGAACCCAAAGAGGCCCACTTCAAGACACATTGTAATTAAAGTGGCAAAATTCAAAGGCAAAGAGAGAATCTTAAAGACAACAAAAGAGAAACAGGCAGTAACATACAAGGGAGCCCTGATAAGGCTAGTAGCTGACTTCTGGATAGAAACAATCCAAGCTAGAAGAGAATGGCAAGAAATATTCCAACTAATGAAAACCAAAGGCCAGCAACTGAGGCTACTCTATCTAGCAAGGCTCTCAATAAAACTGGAAGGCCAAATAAGGAGCTTCCTGGACAAAAGAAGGCTCAAATAATACACCTCCTCCAAACCAGCTCTGCAAGAGATGCTAAAGAGACTGCTTTAAGAACAGGAAGAAAAAGATAGAGGAACACAGGTAGAAGGGCAGTAAAATGACAATGAAAAGTACCTATCAATAATAACCTTAAATGTAAATAGATTAAATGCTCCAATCAAAAGACACAGGGTAGCTGAAGGGATAAGAAAGCGTGACCCACACATACACTGCCTACAAGAGACCCGCCTCATAACAAGAGACCTACACAGACTGAAAGTGAAGTGTTGGAAAAAAAATATTCCAAGCAAATGGACAGGGAAAAAAGCCGGGGTAGCAATACTTGTATCAGACAAAATAGACTTCAAAAGAAAGGTCATAAAAAGAGACACAGAAGAACACTTCATAATACTCAAGGGAAGAATTCATCAAGAAGACATAAACATTATAAACATACATGAACCCAAAAAAGGAGCACGCAAATATAGAAGGAAAATCTTGGAGGACTTCAAGAAAGATCCAGACAGCAATACACTTATACTAAGGGATTTTAACACCCCACTTTCAAAAATGGATAGATCTTCCAAACAAAATATCACCAAGAATACTGTGGCATTGAACAATGTCCTGGATCAAATGGACTTAACTGATATATATATATATATAGAACCTTTCACCCCAGAGAAGCAAAATGCACATTCTTTTCAAATGCACATAGAACATTTTCAAAGACAGACCACATGACAGGACACAAAACAAGCCTCAACAAATTCAAGAAAATTAAAATCAAGCATCTTCTCAGACCACAAGAGCCTGAAACTAGCAATCAAACTCATGGAGATTGAGTAGCCTGCTATTAAACAATGAATGGGTTAATAATGAGATGAAGGAAGAAATAAAAACGTTTCTGGAAGCAAATAAAAATGAACACAAAACAGTCCAAAACTTATGGGACACACAGAAGGCAGTCCTGAGAAGAAAGTTCATAGTGATAAAGGCCTGCCTAAAAAAAGATAGAAACATTTCAAATAAACCACCTCCCTACATCTACAGACTGGAGAAACAACAAAGCAAGCCCAGAGCTAGTAGGAGGAAGGAAATAACCAAGATCACAGCAGAATTAAGAGACATAGAGACTAAAAGCACAATTCTAAGGATCAATGAATTCAGGAGTTGAGTCTTTGAAAAGATAAACAATATTAACAAGCCTTTAAAGCAGACTCATCAAGAAAAAAAGAGGGAGGACCCAAGTAAACAAAATGAGAAATGGGAGAGGAGAGGTTACCACTGATACCACAGAAATACAAAGGATTGTAAGAAATTACTACAAAGAACTATATGACAAGAAATTTGAAAACCTAGGTGGAATAAACAAATTTTAGAAAAATATAACCTTCCAAAGCTGAATAAAGAAGCAGCAGAAAGCTTGAATAGACCAATAACAGCAGATGAAATTGAAGCAGTAATCAAAAAACTCTCAACACACAAAAGCCCTGGACCAGATGGTTTCACAGGAGAATTCTACCAAACATTTAAAGAAGAACTAACTCCTATCCTTCAACGAGTATTGCAAAAATTCCAAGAAGATGGAAGACTCCCAAACTCTTTTGATGAAGTCAGCATCACCCTAATCCCAAAACCAGATAAAGACACAATAAAGAGCTCTGTCTGGTGTAGCTCAGCGAATTGAGCATGGGCTGCGAACCAACGGGTCGCCAGTTCAATTTCCAGTCAGAGCACATGCCTGGGTTACAGGCCAGGTCCTCAGTGGGGGCCATGGGAGAGGCAGTCACACACTGATGTTTCTCACCCTCTCTCTCTCTCTCCCTTCCCCTCTGTAAAAATAAATAAATTAAATCTTAAAAAAAGAAACAACAAATAAAACTACAAGCCAATATTACTGATGAACATAGATGCTAAAATCCTCAATAAAGTATTGGCAAACCACATCTTGCAATACATCAAAGAGATCATGTACCATGATCAAGTGGGATCCACCCCAGGGATGCAAGGATGGTAGAATATTCACAAATCAATAAACATAATACATCACATAGACAAAAGCAAAGACGAAAATCACATGATCATATCAATAGATGTGGAAAAAGCATTTGATTAGGTACAGCACCCATTATGATTAAAACACTCAGCAAAGTGGGAATAGAGGGAGCATTCCTCAACATAATAAAGGGCATACACAAGAGACCTACAGCCAACATCATACTCAATGGGCAAAAACTAAAAGCTTCCCCACTAAGATCAGGAATAAGACAAGGATGTCTGCTTTCACCATTTCCATTCAACACGGTACTGGAAGTCCTAGTCACAGAGATCAGAAAAGAAAAAGAAATAAAAAGCATCCAAATTGGAAAGGAAGAAGCAAAAATTGTTTGCAGATGACAGGATAGTATACACAGAAATTACTACAGACTCCACCAAAAAACTGCTTAACCTACTAAATGAATTGGCTAAACAGTGGATACATAGTCAATATTCAGAAACCAAAAGCATCTTTGTACACAAACAATGAAATATCAGAAAAAGAAATCAGGGAAAAATCCCATTTGATACAGCAACAAGAAAAATAAAATAACTAGGAATAAACCTAACCAAGGAGGTAAAAGACCTGTACTCAGAAAGCTACACAACACTGAAGAAAGAAATTAAGACAAACACAAACAAATGGAAGCATATTCTGTGTTCATGGATTCGAGTATTTAACATCATCAAAATGTCATACTACCCAAAGCAATTTATAGATTCAATGCAATCCCTATTAAAATACCAATGATATATTTCATAGATATAGAACATTTTAAAAATTTATATGGAACCATAAATTGACCCCGAATTGGTGCAGCAATTTTGAGAAAGAAGAACAAAGTAGGAAGGCTCACAATACCTGATTATCAAACTATACTGCAATGCTACAGTAATCAAAACAGGCTGGTACTGGCTTAAGAACAGACACATAGGTCAGTGGAACAAAACAGAGAGCCCAGGTATGAACCCAAGTCTCTTTGGCAATTAATATTCAACAAAGGGGGCAAAAGCATAAAATGGAGTAAAAATAGCCTCTTCAACAAATGGTGTTGGGAGATCTGGACAGCTACATGAAACTCGACCACCAACTTACACCATACACAAAAATAAACTCAAGATGGATAAAAGACTCAAATGTAAGTCACAATAGCATAAAAATCCTAGAGAAGAACAGAGACAGGAAAATCTTAGATATTCCATGCAGCAATATTTTCACTGATATGTCCTGGAGAGCAAAGCCAGGTGGTGAAAGACAAATACCAAACTATCTCACATGTAAGTGGAACCTAATCAACAAAACCAACAAGCAATCAAAATATAACCAAGACATTGAAATAAAGAACAAACTGACAGTAACCAGAGGGGAGGGAGGAGGGGAAAAAAAGGGTAGTTAAGGAACATGTGTAAAGGACACACGGACAAAGCCAAACCAGGTAGGATTGAGGGTGGGAGGTCGGGATGGGTGGGGCAGAGGGTCGTAGGGGGAAAATGGAGATAACTATACTTGAACAACAATATTTTTTTTAAAAAGTGGAAGAAATAAAAAATTCAGTTACTCAATATCGTGGTGTTTGTCTTATTCTGTTGGTATAGTTTTATAGACAATTTTAAGAATACTTATTCAATCAGAACAGTTATTTCCCACCACCAACTCCGTTCTTTACTGCTTTTTAAAATGATAAAAAGCCTTTAAGATGACAAAATTGTTAATTTGGAAGAAGACATAGTATTCAAATCCTTAACTTTCTTTTTTAAAATTGTATTTCAGAGTAAACTAAATCTGAAAAGTGCTCAGTGACAGCAGGTCAAGAAATGGGATCTGACCAGCTCTGGAATATGTCATATTTCAGACGAACCAGATATCAACTCTTAAAATTTCACAGGAACCTCAGGGTGAAGGCTGAGTTATACAGACTGAGAGACAGCTCTCAGTACAGAATCTCCTCTCAGGAGCGAGGGGCACAGACTAGCTACAGTGCCATCCCACAGTGAGTCTTCCAAGCTATTACCAGGGCTCAGGATGCATGTCTGCTATTGAAAGCTCTTTGGGCATACTCCCGAGTGGCTCTTCCCGGCTGTGTGAACACAGCTAGGAGGTTTAGACAGAGGATGGTTGAAAGTGGACATAAAAAAATTCCTTGGCTTTCTTGAAGCCGACTTCACACAGTGTGTACTGACGCATGTTTTACACTGATAACCCTAACTGCCTTTGAGAGGTCTACCCACTCAACACCTCAGCCTCCAACTGCTGCACTCTGGAGGGATGGATAGACTAGGTTAGGCAGAGGGTAAGGGATACGTAGAAATTCTTATTTATTTACAGAAACTCTAAATTGTTATGTTTTAGGGAGTACTTTTCAGAAGACTGAAACTAAGGTGTTGAGAATCGGTGGAAACACACTTGGTTACCACATCTTAAGACATATAAATTGATGAGCAGAATATGCCATTTTTGGAGTTATAATTACTTAAGAAGCAGTAGGTAGACAAAGGACACTCAGACTCTCTTTTCTCCCCCTGAAAGCAGGAAATAAATCTCTTCCTATACTACTAGGAGGGTAAAAGGCAACCTTATCACCAGAGATAGGGAATTTAGGGCCAGGAGGGCTGTATAAATGAACCTTGTTATTTCTTTACCAATTTATTACCACAAGTCCAAACACCCTTTGTCTTGTTGGACCTTCAGAAACGTATCGTTTTCTTGTTTAAAAGGTATAAAAGCTGCCTGCTTTGGACACCTAAGTTTGAGTCTCATATTTTTATGGTGCTCCCATGGAAAATTAAATTTGTTTTTCTCACATTAATCTGTTATATGTCAATTTAATTATTAGGACAGACAAAGAACCTAGACGGGAAGGAGGAAAAAGCTTTCTGCTCCTATAAAATGAATAGTTCCTGTTTATCTAAATAGGATGTGCCAGGCATTTAATATACATTTGCTATGATTTTTACAATTGCTTTGTAAGTTGAGTTTATTCCCAGTTTACAGATGTGACAATTGGGACTGCAAACTTCAGTGGCACTGTTGTGTGAAACTTGAACTAAGTTCAATAGCAAGTTAATCAGTGTTTCTTATACCTTCAGATTGAAAGGTTTCAGAGCTGGGAGAGCAGAAAAAGGGCCTCTGGAGAGCTCATGCTCATATTTCTCATATTTTCTGTGCTGTATGTAGTACATGTCAGGACACTAAGTTGACAAAGAAAAGAGGGGCTGACTTTATTTGCATTCTGGGTAACACTGACACTATAGGACAGTTTCACTCAAGGAGGTGAAAGGTTTGTTTTAGAACAGAAAATATTACTGTGGTTTTGTTTATGTTCCAATTCTCCCACATGGCTCTCTGTCTCATTGCATTCAGTGTCTGGTCAAATGGCAACTGCTTATGTGTTCCCTGATTCACCTCTGACGGGCTAATTATAAAGGAGAAGAAAGCATCTGCTTCATGGTGTCCTGGTCTGTGGTGCAGAATCATTCTCCATTTCCTTACATGCCCTGTATCTTCCTTATAGCACTTATTATTACACAAATTCTCACTGGCTAATTAATTTATCGTCTGGGTCTCCTACTAAAACAACAGCTCTAATAGGGCGCTTTATCTTCAATTCTTAGAACAATACCTGGCACATAATGGGGGCTTAGTATTTATTATATTGATTAGTGAAACTCATTCTAGTCCTTCGCAGCACTCACTTAATACTTATTTCATATTTATTCCATCCCTAGCTATATTTTAATATATGTGATCTGGCTTCAAATACATTTTTAAATATCCTTAACACTCAACACTCAGTATATCATCAGGGTCTACTGGACCCAATTTTATTTTCTCTGTTTCTGTTTTAAAAGTTTCATCCTTCCAAAGAACAAAGAAAAAATTGTTTACATATTTTTAAAGTAGAAAAATTCTCATTCTATCTTGCAATTAACACTGCATCCAATGAGCTCTTCTGCAAATCTAAGATACACTATACATCTTAGTGATCTTATTGTTTTCTGTATCTTAAAACATTTTGCTATTTAACCAACCTAGTAATTAAATCATTAATAGTCATCAACCATTTCAATTTATGCTAATAAAAATATAGGAAAATGTAAGAATGATGTAATTGCCTGGATGGACAATGCCACGGTCCAACAATTTTCAGCCAGTGTACCACGAGAGTTTTTAAAGCTTGTGATACTTGACTATTTAGCCAGGGGCACTGACCTCTTTTCCATTAGAGTGTCCAATTAAAAAAAAGAAATGACATCAGCCAACACAACAACAGCTGTCCAGTGTAAATGAATCAAAATCATAGCAATTTTTTCACCACATCAGTCAAAATACATTTTTTGGTGTGCCACATAAATTTAGTTGTTCGTGTGTGCCAGAAGATGAAAAAGGTGGAAGACGGCTGCAGCATTCAAATGCGCAATCGCAACTGCACCATCCTTCATTCGTCTTACTTTACCCAAAGTTTCGCATTGTGCTTTAAAAAGATGTAGAAGTTACAAAAGTAACTTTTTTCTTTTCTTTTCTTGTAGCAAGTGCAGCTTTCTGCCTTTTCCCCCCACCCCTCCCCACCACCCCACCTTGTTATAGTCCATGTGTCCTTTATAATTGTTCCTGAAAACCATTCACCCTTTTCCCCGATTATCCCCTCCCCTCTCCCCTCTGATCACTGTCAGCCTGTTCTCAATTTCAATGTCTTTGGCTATGCTTTGCTTGCTTGTTCATTTTGTTGATTAGGTTCTTGTTAAAGGTGAGATCATATGGTGTTTGTCTTTCACCACCTGGCTTACTTCACTCAGCATAATACTGTCCAGTTCCATCCATGCTGTTGCAAAGGGTAGGAGCTCCTTCTTCCTCTCTTCTCTGTAGTATTCCGTTGTGTACATGTACCATAGTTTTTTGATCCATTCATTTACTGATGGGCACCTAGGTTGCTTCCAACACTTGGCTATTGTAAATTGTGCTGCTATGAACATTGGGGTGCATGGGTTCTTTTGGATTGGTGTTTCGGGGTTTTTAGGATATCGGGGTTTTCGGGGTTTTGAAACTGTCAAAAGGCAGTTTCATTTGTAGTTTTCTGAGGAAATTTCATACTGTTTTCCATAGTGATAGCACTTTTTAAAGCTTTCATTGAGCACACTTAAAGGTCAGAATTTTTTATGTTCTTAAAGTTCAGTGATCATGCAAATAAATACCTGAAGATCTTGCTAAAGTACAAATTTTCATTCCATTATTTAGGAAAGTAATTTTCAACCTTTTTCATCTCATGGCACACATAAACAAATTACTAAAATTCTGCAGCACACCAAAAAATGTGCTTTTTTCTGATCTGACGAAAAAGGGTATTACGAATAAAAACTCATTCATACCAGAGGGCTATTGTTGGGTGGGCTGTTGTCATTTCTTTTACTTGACAATCTAGAGAAAAGAGGTCAGGGCCTCCAACTAAATAGTCAGGTGTTACATGTTTTAAAAATTCCTGTGGCACGCCAGTGAAAGCCACTGGTCTCGGCTGAGGCTGGAAGTCTCCCAGGTGACGTCAATGCTACTGGACTAAAGATAAAGAGCACACTGTGCGTAGCAATGATTTAGATGAGGGGCTCTTGAAATCTGTTCAGGTTTTCACCAAACCAGTAGTTTTCTAATGTATTCTTATCATAAAAATACTACTTTCTTGATTACTTTTTAAAAACCTACCAAGTATTTTATTACATATTCTTCTATATAAAATTCAAATTTATGTTAATTATATCACCATTCATTTCTCAGGTATTTTAGTAATGAACTGTCTATGCAAACCCACTTATATACTACCTACATTACTCTCAACAGAAATGAAATCACTCATTTAGCTGTATTTTTCCACATTTGCTGTACTTAAAATACAGTTTCTTAAACACAGTCTCAAGAAGAGTGCAGAAAGCCTGGTGTCCTATCTTGATCAGGATATTACATTTCTACTAAAGTTTCATAGGACTGCACTTGCCTGTTCCATCAGTTAGTTCTTGTCAACAAACATTACCAGTACTTTTCATGTTACCTGCTGTCAAATTCAAGCCCTATGCAGGCTACACAACTTGATTTTTAAACCGTTACCACCCTTTCTTTATTTCAGCCCCACCTTCGCCCTCTGATAAGATTATCCAGATTTCTAAGCATATATGTATTTTCCCTTTAGGTTTACTATATTTAAACCTTTAGGTACCTATATTCAAACTACTAATTAAAACAAGTTACATAACCTGGTTGTTATGGACTAAGTATCTGTGTCCCAAAATTCGTATCATAAAGCCCTAACCACCAACATGATGGTATTTGGAGATGTAACTTTTAGGGGATATTTAGGTTTATATGAGGTCTTGAGGGTGGGCCCGTTATGATGAAATTAGTGGCCTTATAAGAAGAGACACTAGAGTGACCTCGGCATCATGAGGGAATGAGAGGACTCCTTTGTGTCTCCCTTTAGGTTTACAAGTCAGACATCTGCATAATCTGGAAAAAGTTCCTCTGCTCAACACACAAAGAATCCTCTGAGAGATCCACTCATCAGTACATGTGAAGGTGGACAGACTTGAACGCGTACGGGAGGTGGGACTGGTGACTGCAGATGCAGTTGGGTGGCCGTCATGGTAGTGGTAAAGGAGTCAGGGTGTGGCCCCCACACTACAGCCCAGTAGAGGGTAAAGGGGCAGAAGAAGCAATAGTGTCTGAGAAGCTGGTTCCCTGCCCTCTGCACTGAGGCAAAACCCAGTAGTATCAGCGGAGGTGCCTCTGGCAGCATAGCAGTGATGGTGGCCATTAGTAACAAGGAGGCAGTGCTGCAGACTTGCAAACCAACCTCTCCCCTACCTGCCATAACCTCCCACATGACAGTGGAGCCCCAAGGCTGAAGTGACCTAGACACAGTGGGGACACCCACCACTCCAGTCACCCAGAATTCAATCTCCAAAACAGCCACTACCCCTCTCCCCCACTTCAACCCTGGAGCCACAAGTGGTAGGTAACAGAAAACAAAACGGTATCTAAATAAGAGTCCACTATCTAAAAGGTTCAGGCAAAAGAACAACTCAGTAAGTACCATAAACAACCAAGATAATATGGTAGGTAACACAGAAAGAAATGACAAGTCTCCAGACACCAATCTCAAAATCTTGGAAAACTGTAATTTAAATGATGGGATTCAAGCTGGCAGTCATGAAGAAACTCAATACAAGAAAACCCAGCCCTGGATGGTGTGGCTCAGTCGGTTGGAGCATCGTCCCGCAACCAAAAGGTTGTGGGTTTGAATCCTGGTCAGGGTGCATACCTGGGTTGTGGGTTTGATCTCCAGTCCGGTCACATATAGGAGGCAACCAATCGATGTTTCTCTCTCTCCCTTCCTCTCTAAACAGCAATGAAAAAATATCCTCGGATGAGGATTAAAAAAAAAAAAAAAAAAAAGGAAGGAAAAAAACCCCAGAAAAGCAATTCAGTGAGTTTAGGAATAAAATTAATGAACAAAAGAAGCACTTCACCAAAAACGTTGAAACTTTCAGAAAGAACCTGACAGATTTAATACCAATAAATGAAATACAGAATGCATTAGAAAGTATTAGAAAAAGGCCATAGAGAAGAGGGAATTAGTGAGCTTGATGATAGAAATTCAGGTGAAAGAAGAAGAGTTAACTAAGAGTTAAAAAATGACAGAACTCTACAAAAACTATTTGACTACGTTAAAAAGAGCAACATAAAGATGATGGGTAGCACAGGAGAAAAGAGGAAGAAGGGACCTAAAAGCCTATTGAAAGAAATAATTGATGAGAACTTCCCATACCTGGGGAAGGACTGAAAAACACTCCCGTATAAGACGATAACAAAACACCTCATTACCTCAACACAAAAAGACCCTCTCCAAGACACATTATATTGAAACTGTCAAAAGTCAGTGGTAAAGAATTCTCAAGGCAGCCAGGGAAAAAAGACAATAACCGACAAAAGAAACCACATCACATTATATTCAGATTTCTCAATAGAAATGCTATAGGCTAGGAGAAAGTAGAATAACATATTCAAATATTACAAGAGAGAAACCACCAGTCAAAAATAACATATCCAACAAAGTTATTCTTTTTTAAAAAAATATTTTATTTATTTATTTTTTAGAGGCGGGGGGGAAGAGAAAGAGAGGGAGAGAAACATCAATGTGTGGTTGCCTCTCATGTGTCCCCCACTGGGGATCTGGCCTGCAACCCAGACATGTGCCCTGACTGGGAATCGAACCGGTGACCCTTTGCTTCACAGGCCAGCGCTCAATCCACTGAGCCACACCAGCCAGGGCCAACAAAGTTATTCTTTAGATAAAAAGGCAAAATAAAGGATTTCCAAGACAGACAAAAGCTGATAAAATATGCCACCATAAGATCTGCATTACAGGAAATGTTTAAAGGAGCTCTTCCATCTAAGCAGAAAAAACAAAAGTATACAAAAACTTTGAGTAAGGTGACAAACAGCCATACAGAAACATGAAACTGCAACTCCTCACCAGAATAGGGTATTATACACTCAATTATAACATAAAGCTTAAAGGGAAAAAAGCATTAAGAATAACTATAGCCATTAAAATCTGGTAATGAATGCAAAACAAAAAATAATTTGTGACAACAAAAACATAAAAGGGGAGGAGAAAAAGTACTGAAATTATATGGGTGAATGAAGATGAGAAAAGGGACTATTTTACTTACAAGACATTTTATAAAAACCTTATGGAACCATGACAATAAATCTAGGCCTGAGAAACAAAACACTAAAAAAAGAGAGAAAACAGAGAAAAATATCATAGAAAACCACCAAACTAGAATAGCAGACTGAAACACAAGGGAAGAGCAACCAGAAAGCAAAAGATAAAATGGGTGTAGTAATCATACGAGGTCTGTCCAGAAGGTATCCAGCCATGTAATATGAAAAATAGAGACATTTATTGAAGAAGATATAAGAAACATTGTACATAGGATAATGATACCTCTGTCCCCTTCAAAGTAGGCATCTGTGGACCTCACACAGTTCTCCCAGTCACCATCAGCTGCCCTGTCATATTTTCCTGAATCTCACTGATGGTTTGAAATTTCTTCCCTTTCAAAGGTGATTTTAGTTTTGGGAAAAGCCAGAAGTTGCAGGTGCCAAAGGAGGCTGTAGGGGCGCTGAGTCACCTGGGTGATTTGATGTTTCACCAAAAATCTCTGTAGGAGATGTGATGCATGAAGCAGGTACAATATAGTAATGAAGCTGCCAATCACCAGTTGCCCATAACTGCGGCCTCCTGAATCATCCGAATAGTTTCCGTGGAGGAATGTTCAAGCTTAAAGCAAAATCTGATGCAGATTCGTTGCTTTATTTGCTCAGTCATTTTGAATGCGATGGTCACACAGTACACATGCTCACTCAATGGCATCTACTGCCCCCACTGACTAGGTAAAGTCATCATTGTTCATGCCTGCTCATTCCCGTCCACTCTCCTTGGCTGCCAGGTGACCTCGATGTCGCACAAACCATTCTTGTTATAATAACAATGGCTGGACTTTTTCCAGACAGTCCTTGTATATCAAATTAATAATCACCTTAAATGCACATTTTGTTGTGTATAATGCACACTTCTTTGCCCTAATTTTTGAGGGAAAAATAAATGTGTGCATTATACATGGGTATAATGACTACATTCCATGGGTATAATAGATATAATAGTCCTGGGTATAATGTACACAAAACAGGGGAAGCGAATTATACATGGGAGCACATTATACATGGCAAAATACAGTAAATGGCCTGAATTAACCAATCAAAAGGCACAGAATAGCTAGATGGGTTTTGTTTGTTTTTTTTTAAATCAGCTATATGCTGCCTTTGGGAGACCTATCGCAGCTCCAAAGCCAAACATAAGCTCAAAGTGAAGGAATGGAAGATGATACTGTGGGTGAATGGTATCCAGAGAAGAGCAGTGAGAGCAATACTTAGATAAAATAGATTTCAAGACAAAAAAGGTAACAAGAGACAAAGATGGACACTTCATAATGACAAAAGGGACAATCCATCAAAAAAACATAACACACATAATATATAAGCATGCAATCTAAGAGCAGCAAAATATATAAAGCAATTATTAATAGATCTAAAGGAGAAAATCATAGTAGGAAACTTCAATATTCCTCTTACACCAATGGATAATTCATCCAGAAAGAAAATCAACAAGAAAACAGCAGCCTTAAATGACACTAGATCAGATGAACTTAACAGACTTTGTAGAACTTTCCACCTCCAAAATGACAGAATACACATTCTTATGAAGCACATATGAAATATTATTAAGGATGGAGCATATGTTAAAACACAAAAGTAGTCTCAATTATTTTTAAAAAAATTAAAATCATACAAAACACCTTTTCAACCACAAAGTTATGAAACTAGAAATCAACTGCAAGTAAAAAATCTACAAAAGTCACAATTTTCTGGAGATTAAATGACAGAATGAACAACTGTTGGGTCAAATAAGAAATTTAACAAATCATAAGATACTTAGGGGTAATTAAAAAATGAAAATACAACACACTAAAATTTGGGGGATGCAGCAACAAAAGCAGCATCAAAAGGGAAGTTTATAGCAATACAGGCTTATCTAAAGAGCTAAGAAAATTTTCAAATAATCTAACATTATACTTGAAGCAACCAGAAAAAGAAGAAACAAAGCCCAAAGTCAGTAAAAGGAAAGAAATAATAAAAATCAGAACAGAAATAAATAAGATAGAGACTAAAAAGAAAATAGAAAAAAATTAAAACCAAGAGCTGCTTCTTTGAAAAGATAAAACAAAATTGAGAGACCTCTTGCTAGATTCATGAAGGAAAAAAAGAGAAAACTCAAATAAATAAAATGAGAAATGAAAGAAGAGAAATTTAAATGGATACCATTAAAATACAAAGGATTATACAAAAATACAATGAAAGACTATATACAACCAAATTGGACAACCTAGAAGAAATGGACAAATTCTTAGAAGCATACAACCTTCCTAGATTGAATCATGAAGAAATGTAAAATCTGAATAGACCAATCACTAGTAAGGAAATTCAAACAGAAATAAAAATCCCCTCCCTGCCACAAATTACAAAATCCAGGACCAGATAGCTTCACTGGTGAATTCTACCAAACATTCGAAGAAGAATATCTATCCTTTTCAAACTCTTCCAAAAAACTAAAGATGTTGGAATGCTTCCTAATTCATTTTATAAGATCAGCATTACGATGATACCAAAACCAAATAGGCAATGACATCATAAGAAAGTCACAGGCCATTGTCTAAGATACACATAGATGTAAAAAATCTCAACAAAATGCTAGCAAATCAAATAAAACAATACATTAAATAACTCATATGCCACAATCAAGTGGGATTCATCCCAGGGATGCAAGGATGGTTCAATGTCTGCAAATCAATCAACAGGATACATCACATTAAAAAATAAAAGATGAGGGAGAAAGAGAAAGAGATCAATGTGAGAGGGAAACGTGGACTAGTTGCCTCCCATATGCACCCTGACTGGGGATTGAACCCACAACCTAGGTATGTGCCCTTACAGGTAATTGAACCCACAACCTTTCGGTGTATGGGACAACACTCCAACTGAGACACCTGACCAGTGCAAAAAATGGATTTCCTTTATATAGAAGGAAATCATGTAATTAATAATAATAATAATTAATTTTAATTGTGTAATTAAATTTTCCTTTTGTAAAAAAGGAAATCATGACTCAAAATCTCTTAAAGTACAAGGTTTATGTTATCGCATTTAGTTTAGATAAATTGTTTAACAAACTCCAATATATTTACCTATACATGTATACATACAAGGACATATAATTTACAGGTACAGGAAAACTTTTGAAAAGGCACATATCAAACTGTTAGCTATGGTCACCTCTAGGGAAGAGAAGAGAAGAATGAGGAATAGCGGGAGAAAAGAAACAGAGACTAAATCTTTACTGTGTATATGTCTTATGGGTTAGTTTTTAGTAAATTACTGTCAATATACTAATCATGTAATTAAAATATTGTTAATGGGATGACTTGTGCAATTTTATCCATAAGTCTTAAAAATATAATCACAATGTTAATTTTTTACAATCACAATTTTTAATAGGTTAGTTTCTTCCAATTCATCTAAAATAAAAGATAAGATAAAATAGATGATATTATGATATACAATGCCTAAAAAGCATTACCCTACTGGCCCTGGGTCGTGTGGCTCAGTTGGTTGGCTGTTGTCACACAACCAAAAGGTTGCCTGTTAGATTCCCAGGCAGGGCATACGCCTGGGTTGCAGGTTCATCCCCAGTTGGGGAGTGTAAGGAAAGCCATCAATTGTTCTTTCTCTGTCACATTGATGTTTCTTTCTCCCCTCCCTTTCCCTCTTTCTAAAATAAAGTTTTTTAAAAAGCTTTACTCTATTTGAGAACTTCTTAACTAATTCTGGACTAAGTATGTGATAAGAACTTAAGTTTCCATCAAATGTTTTTATTATTTTGTACTGATACAAACAGATTAGTGGTTATAATAATCAGCCCAGGCTCTGGCTGGTGTAGCTCAATGGATTGAGCGCGAACCAAAGGAGTGCCGTTCGATTCCCAGTCAGGGCACATGCCTGGGTTGTAGGCCAGTTCTCAGCAGGGGACACACGAGAGGCAACCGTACATTGGTATTTCTCTCCCTCTCTCCTTCCCTTCACCTCTAAAGATAAATAAATAAAATCTTTAAAAAAAATCAGCCCAAAGCTGTTTTTTTTAAAAAAAGATAAACGAAATTGACAAACCTTTACCCGGGACAGACTCAGAAAAAGGACTCAAAATCAGAAAAGAAAAACACTACAAAAGAAATACAAAAGATCATGAGAAACTACTATGAACAATTATGCATTGACAAAGTAACCTAGAAGAAACAAATTCCTAAAAATATACAACCTACCAAGACAGAATCATGAAGAAACAGAAATCTGAATAGACCTACGAGTATTGAATCAGTAAGAAAAAATAACCCCCTCACCACAACACAGAAAAGGCCAGCACCAGATAATGTCACTAGTGAATTCTACCAAACATTTAAAGAATTAATACAAATCCCTTTCAAACTCTTCCAAAAAACTGAAGAGAGAACAATTCCAAACCCATTTTATGGGACTGGTACTGTCCTGATACCAAAAACAGACATGGACTCCACAAGAAAAGGAAAGGACAGACCAATATCCTTGATAAATACAATGTAAAAATTCTCCACAAAATATTATCAAACCAAATTCAATAGTACATTAAAAGGATCATACAGCACAATCAAGTGGGATTTATTCCTGGGATGCAAGGGTGGTTTAACATATGTAGATCCACAAATGCAATACCCACATTAATGGAATGAAAGGTAAAATCATGAATATGTCAATAGATGCAAAAAATATTTGACAAAATACAACATCCTTTCATGATTAAAGAAAGTCAACCAACTGATTATGGAAATAACTTACCTCAATACAATAAAGGCCATTATAACAACCCATAGCAAACATCCTACTCAACATTGAAAGGCTGAAATTTTTTCCTCTAAGATCAGAAACAAAGACAAGGGTGCCCACTCTCATCACTCCTGTTGAACATAGTTTTGGAAGTCCTAGCAAGAGCAATCAGGCAAGAAAAGAAATAAAAGGCACACAAACGAGAGGAATAAGCAAGACTCTTATTGTTTACAGATGATATGATTTTATATATTGAAAATCCAAAATATTCTACAAAAAAACAGGTAGAACTAATCAACAAATTCAGTAAAGCTGCAAGATACAATAAATACTTATGTCTCTATACATTAACAACACCTGAAAAAATAAAGAAGATAATCCCATTCATAATAGCATTCTGAATAATGAAATAAGAATAAATTTAACCAGAGGCAAAAGATCTGTACACTAAAAATGAAGACTTTGATTAAAGAAACTGAAAAAGATATAAACAAATGTAAAGATATCTAATTTTCATGCATCAGAAGAATTAATATTGTTAAAATGTCCATATTACCTATTCATCTGTAGATTCAATGCAATGCTTATCAAAATTCCAATGGCATTTTTCACAGGAACACAGTCTAACAACTTACAGAGAACCACAAAATCCTTAATAGCCAAAGAGGAACATATGAAGAACAAAACTGGAATTATCACACTTTCTGACATATACTACAAAGCTATAGTAATCGAAACAGTATGATACTGGTATAAAAATATACACATATATCAAGGGAACAGAAATGAGACCCCAGGAATAAATCTTCACATATAGAATCAACTCATATTTGACATGGGAACCAAAAATTCTCAGTGGAGAAAGAACAGTCTCCTCAATAAAATGAGAAAACTGGATAAGCACACACAAAAGAGTGAAATTAGACCCAACAAAATGAATTAATTGTTTGAACATAAGACCTAAACCATAAAACTCCTAGAGAAGAACATAGGAATTAAAGCTTTTCTAAGCCTCCTGCCCTTCAAGATGCCTTCCATGCGCTCTGTACACCAGGCACATCTAGTTGTCTGAAGCTCCCCCAATGCATCACTCTCTGTGCCACTGCAGATGTCCTTCCTTTTGCCTGGATGAATCCTGATCATCTTTTGGTCTTTCCAAACCACTATCCTCCAAAACGGGTCAAGATCCTCTTTACCTGGTACACAAGACATTCAATAGGCATTTGTGGAATGCATTTAATAATAAATAAGTTTGCCAACATTACACCAAGAACTGGGCTAGCAAACTTCAGGAGTCCACTTTTGACCTCTTTTTCCTCCGACAATACTCTTCTTTGACAGGTTTGGAAAGCTTTCAGGATTATTTATACATAAATATATACAAGGCAAGTAAAGAGTACTAGGGAGTAGGAAAAGAAAAAAGAGGCTAAAAGAGCTTTAATCACATGTGACTGTATTTTAAAGCACAGTTACTGTGCCAGCAGTAATTCCAAAAATTAAGAGAGTCATGACTCAGTGGGAACCAACTCATAGATTTTTAAGAGATAAATACCAATGTTTAAAATTACTAATTTCGGTCATGTAGTTTAAATAGTTTTCTAATATGCTAGAAAGAGTACACATATTCAGAGCATGAGGTGGTGCTCCTGGTTCACCTCTTGGTTTCAAAATTCTCTGCAAAGTGGTGGGCAGTACACTCTGCTCTAGAGCCTGAGCAACATCCTGGAAGGGGAACCCACCCTAAGGAGATGCACTGGTGGAGTTGTTGAATGCTAACAAGATGTCTCAGTAACAAAGCTTTGGACATGAGAGAGTAAAACGTCTGCTGCTTCGCACTCTTCATGGCTCAGTTCCCTAGGGGTAGTGATGAAAAAGAATGGGACGTGATTAAATTTACATACTAAGAGATTGGGTTTACAAGAGAGGAATGCTTTGTGAGATCTCTGTGACCCAGAAGAGACAGGCATTCTCCTCAGCTTTTGCACAGAATACTGCATGGAAGCTGGTACCTGCATGCTCCTCTGCATCAGCACTGGTACCCAGCAGAGTCCACCAACACCTGACAGAAGCAACACTGAACCTCCACGAAGCAGCAGTGCTCGGCAGCATCAGCACTCCACAGATGTAGCAGTGGATGTTTGCTGGATGTGACAACGTCAGCCTTGTCCAGCAGAAGGGTATCTGTGCAAGAGAATAGGACCAACTACCCACACAAGTGTCATGAAGTAACTGCACAGAATTATTTATAAACAACCCCATAAGAATTCCTGGAAAAATGTCTCGGTATGCATGTATGTTATGAGTAGAGGATACTGCAGGTAATTTGTGAGAAGGTAGGGAAAAAACTAGAGCAACACAAAACATATATACACCAAGTATTGTGAGCTACTTTTCACATCTCTATCTCTGGAGCACAGAACAGACCCTGTTAACAAAGATACCAGATAGAGGAGTTCTGGCCAAGATGGAGGCGTAGGTAGAGACCCTTCACTTCCTTGTACAACCAAAAGGAGGATAACAACCAATCTAAAATCAACAAACAACTAAAAGCTCCAGAAAATCAAACTGCATGAAACTCCGACAACCAAGGAATTAGAGAAAAAATCAACCAGAACAACCAGACTGGTAAGGCGGCTGACCATGCTGGCCAACTCAGAAAAACTGCAGGGAGGCACAGAGGGGTGGGGCTGGGTGTTCAGCTCCCCAGGCTGGCCTGGAGGGACTGACCTAAGGGGAAAAACTGAGACTCAGAGCTGACTGTGGGCTTTGGCTGGGTTGCCACGGTGGGAGTTTCTCCCAGTCTCACATGTCAAAAGTGTGCTACAGACAAGTAGGTGAGGCGCTGGGTTCCCTCTCTGGCCCCTCCCCCACAGTCAGGCAGTAAAGAGGGCTTCCCTGCTCCAGTGAAAACCTAAGGCCCCACCCATTAACAACATATGGCTTTGCCAAGACAAGGAAATATGGCCCAAATGAAAGAACACAGCAAAACCTCAGAACTAAGTGATGAGGAGACTGCCAATCTATCTGATGGAGAATTTAAAGCCCTGGTAATGAAAATGCTCACAGATCTGATTGAGCTTGGTTGAAGAATGAAAGAATAAATGAAAGACACCCAAAATGAAATAAAGCAAAATTTTCAGAGAACCAACAGTGACGGGAAGGAAACCAGGACTCAAAGCAACAATTTGGAACAAAAGGAAGAAACAAACATCCAACCAGATCAGAATGAAGAAACAACAATTCCAAAAAATGAAGAGAGGCTAAGGAATCTCTGGGACAACGTGAAACATTCCAATATACAAATTACAGAGGTGCCAGAAGGAGAAGAACAACATCAAGAAATTAAAAACTTATTTGAATAAATAATGAAGGAAAACTTCCCCAATCTGGTGAAGGAAACAGTCTTCTAGGAAGTCCAGGAAGCCCAGAGAGTTCCAAAGAAGTTGGACCCAAAGAGGAATACACCAAGGCATATCATCATTAAGTTACCCAAGATTAAAGACAAAGAGAAAAATCCTAAAAGCAGCAAGAGAAAAGGGGACAGCTATCTACAAAGGAGTTCCCGTTAGATTATCAGGTGATTTCACAAAACAAACCTTGTAGGCAAGAAGGGGCTGGAAAGAAGTACTTGAACTCATGAAAGGGAAGGACCTACATCCAAGATGACTCTATCCAGCAAAGCTATCATTTAGAATGGAAGGGCAGATAAAGTGCTTCCCAGATAAGGTCAAGTTAAAGGAGTTCATCATCACCAAGCCATTATTATATGAAATGTTAAATGAAATGTCTAAGAAAAAGAAGATAAAAAATATGAACGATAAAATGACAACAAACTCACAACTATCAACACATGAACCTAAAAGAAAAGAAAAACAGTGAAAACAAAAACTAAGCAAACAACCAGAACAGGAACAGAATCAGAGAAATGGACATCACATGGAGGGATTTCAGTGGGGAGGGGGAAGGGCGGAATAGGGGGGAAATGGTACAGGGAAGAAGAAGCATAATTAGTAGGCATAAAATAGGCAGGGAGAGATAAAAATGGTATGGGAAACAGAGGACTCAAATAACTTATAGGTACAACCCATGGACATGAACTAAGGGGGGGAATGCTGGAGGGTTTGGGGGAGAAGGGCAGAAGGGGAATAAAGGGGCAAAACTATAATAGCATAATTAATAAAAAATACTTAAAAAGAAAAAACAAAGATATGAGATAAATATATCTGATTTGTTAAGTCTCAAAAATAGATTTTAAACACTTTAAAAATATACTGACATGGCTTAAATGATTTGTGAATTAATTCATTAGTTACATAGAGATTTGACAACTTTAAGGATACTGAAATTCAGCTAAACAAATACATCTTCTTTTTTTAAAAGATCTTATTTATTTTTAGAGAGAGGGAAAGGAAGGGAGGAAGAGAGGGAGAGAGAGGGAGGGAGAATTAGAGGGAGAGAAACATTGACGTGTGAGAGAAACATCGATCAGTTGCCTCTCACATGCCCCCAAAGGGGAATTTGGTCTGCAACCCAGGCATGTGATCTGACTGAGAATCCTACTAGTGTCGACCCACTGAGCTACACCATTCCGGGCCAAATACATATTCTAAATAATTAGTTTCTTTCCAATAACTTTGAAAGTTACGGACTTCTGTCCAAGAGTATGGAAATAAAACCCAAATGCATTTCATTTATAACATTCTGGTCTCATTAAAAGGGATTAAATAACTTGCCTTAATTACAAGTGAGTAAAAATGAAATCTGCTGTACAGAAAAACAAAATGTATCAATATCACAATTTGAAAACAAAGTCATTCTGTGATTCAATACTAAATATTTGAGGAACAAAAAGCTAATGATGCCTCTAAGGTTGTAATTCAAGATTACTTGTAATGACCATTACAACTTCTACTTCCACAGGAAGTAGTGAGTGAATACGAAACCCCTTGGAGATTTAATCCAAAGCCAGACAGCTCTATTCAGGACACATTGGAACTGCACCAGTTTCTGAATTTGGGGACATGGAGAAGAATAAAGCTCTTTCACAATTAACAACAGTGATGAAAGGCGATTCTGTTTGTATGTGCTTTGGTTATCAAGCACTGACCAGAGGGGAAGCAGGTTGGCTATTCTGCATGTACGAGTGGCATCATCCTTTTCAGTGGGAAAACAAAGGAAAGCTTTTAATGACTTCTTGAAAAAAACATGGGTCAGGTTTTATTTCCAACTTGTTAAGCAATAAGCATACAAATCTATTCTATTTTTATATATTCCAGTCTATCTATTCTAAAATACCTACAGTATCTTGGTATATATACGGTAAAGTCAAAAGATGTATTCTTTTATTGCTAACAGAGCAAGAGACAAACTGTGAGTCATATGAATAGATTATTTTATACTTTCCTTCTTTTGAGCTAAAAATACAACCAATAGAGGGATTTACTGAGCAGTCCAGATCACTTCCCTGACAAATGAATGGTTTATCACATACTTTTTTGCTTGACAGTGCATTATCTTAATGTGACAGTTGATCTACACTTCACTGCATTCAATTAAGAGGTAGAGGAAAATCATACCTTGGCCCTAGCATTTTAATCCAGACAATGTCAGATCAAAGTGAATATCATTAGCAGATTCTAAGAGGAAAATAAATCATCAAATGGCAAAATGCAGCCTAAGTAGTATGTGAATAAAATACCACTTGACTTTTATGATGGTTAGAGTTTTAAAAACTAAATTTTGATATTTGAATCTCATGTTATTTTGAACATCTTCTGGAATATCACCTTAATTGATAATTAATTCATCAACATTCAATCATCAGCACAGCATGGTCTCCCAAAACACTGGACTAACCTGAGAGGGAAGTTCACAGTGATACGGGCCTGCCTAAAAAATATAGACACATTTCAAACAAACAACTTAACCCTACATCTACAAGTTCTGGAGGAACAACAACAAAGACAGCCCAGAGCAAGCAGAAGGAAGGAAATAAAAAAGATCAGAGGAGAATTAAACGACATAGAGACTAAAAGCTGACAATTCTAAGGATCAATTAATCCAGGAGCTGGTTCTTTGAAAAGATAAAAAATATTGACAAGCCTTTAAGCAGAGTCATCAAGAAAAAAACAGGGAGGACCCAAATAAACACATTCTGAAGTGGAAGAGGAGAGATTACAACTGATACCACAGAAATACAAAGGATTATAAGACATTACTACGAACACCTATATGCCAAGAAATTTTAAAACCTAGGTGAAATCGACAAATTTCTAGAAGAATATAATCTTCAAAAACTGAATGAAGAAGGAAGCAGAAAGCCTGAACAAACCAATAACAGCTGATGAAATTGAAGCAGTAATCAAAAAACTTCCAACACACAAAAGCCCCTGACCGGAAGGTTTCGCAGAATTCTACAAAGCATTTAAAGATGAGCTAACCCCTATCCTTCATAGACTATCCCAAAAAACCCAAGAAGATGGAAAACCCCCAAACTCTTTTGATGAGGTCAGCATCACCCTAATCCCAAAGCCAGATAAAGACATAACAAAGAAAGAAAACTTCAGGCCAATATGGCTGATGAACATAGACGCTAAAATCCTCAACAAAATATTGACAAACTGCATCCAGAAATACATTAAAAAGATCATACACCATGATCAAGTAGAATTCATCCCAGGGATGCAAGGATAGTATAATATTTGCAAATCAATAAACATAATACATCACATAAACAAAAGCAAAGATGAAAATTACATGATCATGTCAATAGACGTGGAAAAGCATTTGATTAGGTATAGCACTCATTATGATTAAAACACTCAGCAAAGTGGGAATAGAGGGAGCATTCCTCAACATAATAAAGGCCATATATGAGAGACCTACAGCTAACATCATACTCAATGGGCAAAAACTAAAATCTTTCCTACTGAGATCAGGAACAAGACAAGGTTGTCCACTTTCATCATTACTATTCAACATAATGTTGGAAGTCCTAGCTACAAAGATTAGAAAAGAAAAAGAAATAACAGGTATCCAAATCACAAAGGAGGAAACAAGACTGTCATTGTTTGCAGATGACATGATAGCGTACACAAAAAATACTATAGACTCTACCAAAAAACTAACTTGACCTCATAAATGAATTTGGCAAAACAGCAGTATACAAAGTCAATATTCAGAAATTAAAGGCATTTTTGTACACCAACAATGAGATATTGGGAACAGAAATCGGGGGAAAAATCCATTTGATATAGCAACAAGAAAAATAAAATACCTAGGAATAAACCTAACCAAGGAGGTAAAAGACCTGTACTGAAAAAACTACACAACACTGAAAAAGAAATTAAGGAAGACACAAACAAATGGAAGCATATACCACATGCATAGAAAGAATTAACATCATCAAAATGTCCATATTACCCAAAGCAATTTATAGATTCAATGCAACACCTACTAAAGTGCCAATGGCATATGTCACAGATACAGAACAAACACTTCAAAAATTTATATGGAACCATAAATGACCCCAAATAGCTGCAGCAATATTGAGAAAGAAGAACAAAGTAGGATGGATCACAATACCTGATATCAAACTGTATCACAAGGCCACTGTAATCAAAACAGCCTGGTCCTGGCATAAAAACAGACACATGGACCAACAGAACAGAATAGAGAGCCCAGAAATTAACCCAAGTCTCTATGGTCAATTAATATTTGACAAGGGGGAAAGAAGCACAAAATGGAGCAAAAATAGCCTCTTCAACAATTGGTACTGGGAGAGCTAGACAGATACATGCAAAAGAATAAAATGATCACTAACTTACACCATACACGAAAATAAATGCAAGGTGGATAAAAGACTTAAATGCAAGTCATGACACCATAAAAATCCTTCCGGAGAACACAGGCAGAAAAATGTCAGATATGCCATGCAGCAAATTTTCACTGATATGTTCTCTAGAGCAAGGGACATAAAGGAAAGAACAAACAAATGGGATCTCATCAAAATAAAAAGCTTCTGCATGGCAAAATAAAAAGCTTCTACATTAAAATGAAAAGAGAACCAACGGTATGGGAAAACCTATTTGCCAATGATACCTTGGATGAGGGTTTGATCTCCAAAATATATAGAGAACTCACATGACTCCACTCTAGGAAGATAAACAACCCAATTAAAAATGGGCAAAGGACTTAACAGACACTTCTCTAAGGAGAACATACAGAGGGCCCAGAGACACATTAAAAGATGCTCAATATCACTAGCCATCAGAGAGATGCAAATTAAAACCACAATGAGATACTACTTCACACTAGTCAGAATGGCCATCATAAACAAAGCAACAAACAACAAGTGTTGGAGAGGTTGTGGAGAAAAGGGGACCCTAGTGCACTGTTGGTGAGAATGCAGACTGGTACAACCACTATGGAAAACAGTATGGAATTTCCTCAGAAAACTAAAAATGGAACTGCCTTTTGACTCAGCAATTCCACTGCTAGGATTATATCCTAAGAACCCTGAAACACCATTCCAAAAGAACCTATGCACCCCAATGTTCATAGGAGCAGAATTTACAATAGCCAAGAGCTGGAAGCAACCTAAGTGCCCATCAGTAAATGAATGGATCAAAAAACTATGGTACATGTACACAATGGAATACTACAGAGAAGAGAGGAAGAAGGAGCTCCTACTCTTTGCAACAGCATGGATGGAAGTGGACAGTATTATGCTGAGTGAAGTAAGCCAGGTGGTGAAAGACAAACACCATATGATCTCACCTTTAACAAGAACCTAATCAACAAAACGAACAAGCAAGCAAAACATACCCAGAGATATTGAAATTAAGAACAAACAGACAGTAACCAGAGAGGAGATGGGAGGGGGTAATAGGGGGAAAAGGGTGAAGGATTTTCAGGAACAAGTATAAAGGACCCATGGACAAAACCAATAGGGGTTAGAATCAGGGGAGGGAGGTGGGGATGGCTGAGGTTGGGGGCAGAAGGCTGAAACTGCACTTGAACAACAATAAAGTTATAAAAAAAAAACACTGGACTGAAAGACAACTTTATGGAGAAGGTGAAATGATAAGAGTAACAAGTGTTAGGTATTTTACAGGTAAAAGGCATTTGACAAAACAATTTACTTCCATTACACACCCTGTGTGACTATGCCCATTTGCCTTTGCCAATATATTGCATCAAAATAAAGAGATTAATGTAAATTTAAGTGTCAGACCCCCATTTTTTAATATATTTTATTATGCTATTACAGTTGTCTCATTTTCCCTTCATTCCCCTCCACCCTGCACACCCTCTCCCACCCACATATCCCCCCTTAGTTCATGTCCATGTGTCATAAGTTCTTCAGCTTCTACATTTCCCATACTATGCTTGCCTTCCCGCTGTCTATTTTCTACCTACCATCTATGCTACTTATTCTCTGTACTTCCTCGCCCGCCTCCTCCTCCTATTCCCCTGTTGTTAACCCTCCATGTGATCTCCATTTCTGTGGTTCTGTTCCCCTTCTGGTTGTTTGCTTAGTTTTTGTTTTTGTTTTAGGTGTGGTTGTTAATAATTGTGACTTTGCTGTCATTTTATTATACATGTATTTTTATCTTCTTTTTCTTATGTAAGTCCCTTTAACATTTCATATAGTAAGGGCTTGGTGATGATGAACACCTTTAACTTGACCTTATCTGAGAAGCACTTTATCTGCCCTTCCATTCTAAATGAAAGCTTTGCTGGATAGAGCAATCTTGGATGTAGGTCCTTGCCTTTCACGACTTGGAATACTTCCTTCCAGCCCCTTCTTGCCTGTAAGGTCTCTTTTGAGAAATCAGCTGACAGTCTCATGGGAACTCCTTTGTAGGTAACTGTCCCCTTATCTCTTGCTGCTTCTAGGATTCTCTCCTTCATTTTAATCTTGGCTAAGGTAATTGTGATGTGCTTTGGTGTGTTCCTCCTTGGGTCCAACTTCTTTCAGATTCTCTGGGCTTCCTGGACTTCCTGGAAGTCTATTTCTTTTGCTAGATTGGGGAAGTTTTCCTTTATTATTTGTTTGAATAAGTTTTCCACTTGTTGTTCTTCCTCTTCTCCTTCTGGTACTCCTATAATTTGGATGTTGGAATGTTTAAAGGTGTCCAGGAGGTTCCTAAGCCTCTTCTCATTTTTTGAATTCTTGTTTCTTCATTCTATTCTGGTTGGTTGTTTCTTTCTTCCTTCCAGTCCACTCCATTGATTTGAGTCCCAGTTTTCTTCCCATCACTATTGGTTCCCTGTACATTTTCCTTCATTTCACTTAGTGTAGCCTTCATTTTTTCATCTAACTTGTGACCAAATTCAACCAATTCTGTGAATATCCTGATCACCAGTGTTTTGAACTGTGCATCTGATAGGTTGCAATCTCTTCGTTGCTTAGTTGTATTTTTTCTGGAGCTGTGATGTGTTCTTCCATTTGGGCCATTTTTTTGTCTTGACACACCTGTTACATAGTGAGGGGTGGAGCCTTAGGTGTTCACCAGGGCAGGGCAACCCAGTCACTGGGTTGTGACACTATGTGGGGACAGGTCCGAGAGGCAACAATGGTGCTTGCTCAGCTCTCTGCTGGATTTCAGTCCCCTCTGCCATTTTCCCCAAGCTAACTGGGCCTTTCTGGTGCTGATTCCCCTTGTGGATGGGCTTGTGTACATTCTAGGACCCTGTGGGTCTCTCCAATGAACTCTCCTGTGAGGCTGGGAGTCTGTCCCAGCACCTCAACACACACGTGTGTTTTCAATTGGTGTTTTGAGGCTTTATTTCTCTGTGCTGGGAGCCTTGGTTGTGTGGTCTGTCTCACTCCCCAGTTCTGCCTGGTTTATCTGCATGTGAATGTGTGACCACCCAGTCAGCCACCTTGTGCACAGTGCCCTGCTTCACAGCTGTCGCCTCACTGAGTCTGCCCATTGAGACTCCGCACTCAAGGTCTGCCAGCCACCACCTATGCACCCAGGGTCGCCCCACTGCCATCCTGCATGCCCAGTGCCACCACTTTTTTTTGCCACGACCGGTCTCTGACCAGCCGCCGATTCCACCCCTCCTACCGGTCTGGATGAATGCATCTACTTTAACAACTTGGTTGTTGGACTTCCATACAGTTCAATTTTCTGTCAGTTCTGGTTATTTTGTTTCTAAATTGTTGTTGTCCTTATTTTGGTTGTGCAAGGAGGCACAGTGTATCTACCTATCCCTCCATCTTGGCCGAAGTCCCAGACCCCCAGTTTTTTTATTAGCATTGTGTCTCACAATCTGCTCTCTGGGTTCTTGAGCTACTGTTTTGAACTCTACAAGTGAGCACTTTTATGAAACATTACTACCTTTTTCTTTTTGGTAAATCATTTTAATTCAATAGAGAATAGGAATCATTTTGTTGTATTTTCTCAGTTTTCTTTTTTTTACTTTTTAAGTTATTATTCCATTATAGTTGTCCCAATTTTTCCACCTTTGCCCTCTGTCCATTTTCCTTAAGGTGCTAAATAATAGACTTCAAGCCCTTCCTCCCTCATCCCTGATTCCAACCAGACAGCTGTCCCATTCTTTGCCTGTATACTAATTTTTAAGCTACCGGAAATGAATATAAAACATGTAATAAAGTGATAACTAAATTAATGTATTTTAATCTTCATCTATGGTGCTAATATCTGAAGTATGTAGAACTGATGCATAATTTGGAAATGAACTGGGCAGACAGAACTGAAATCAGTGAAGCTGAAATCTGTAGCCCTTTAAATTAGCACAGTACTTTGGTAAGTTAAGTTACATCAATGATTTCATTCATTCAATAATTTAGTTCAACTGCATGCATGCAAGTTCTTCTTTGAATGCTTATCTTCAGTGTAATCCTTAACAGGTTACAAGAAACATTTTGAAGTGAATAAATGTCTACTTAAAACAATTATAAATGTATCACAAAAATTAAAATAAAGAGCACAACCACTGTCATATAAATAATTTATGAGAATATCACCAAATTTTTTAAATGTGTGCATCAGTTTATCCTTCTTTCCTCATTTAATTTGGTCATCTAGTGTAACATCACATGACGGGAAAGGGAAGGCTAAAACATGTCAGTTTCCCCGTTTTCCCTAATGTTGACAATATCGCAGTCCCCCTTATCTGTGGTTTTGCTTCTGAAGTTCAAGTTACCTGCAGTCATCCATGGTCCAAACATATTAAATGGAAAACTCCAGAAATAAACAATTCATAACTTATAAATTGGGCATCAGTTTGAGTAGAATGATGAAATCTGGCTCTGTCCTGCTCCTTCCCACCTGGGACGAGGACCCCCCTCGTCCAGCGTCTCCACACAGCACCTGTGTGCTCCCCGCCTGGCAGTCACCTGGTAGTCCCCGGTTATCAGATCAGTTATGAGATGTCTGGTATGCTTTTCTTTTTTCTACTTTTTAAAATTTATTGTATTGTACCTTTTCCAATACCATTTATCCCCTTTACATGTCCACCTCCATCCACCCACACCCCCTTAATCTATTCTTCTATTAGAAACTAGTTGGCTTCTATAAAATAAAGAACCATACACAAAGTACATTAACCGTTCTTTTCATGATCTCATGATTGTAAAAATATTATCCTGGCAGAAGTCTTTACCTAGTTTTAGCCTTTCAGCATGCAAAGATGATTTGGTTTTTCTTTTATATACAGCTTTTTAGAATTGTATCATTATATAAAATATTAACTACTACAGCTAATGTGACTATAAATGGTATATAGTGTTTTCTCTCTCAGCCTCTACAACGGAAAGGCTAAACTGATCAACACTAATGGGCAGTGACTCTGGGCAGGGAAGGAGTGAGTGGGCAACCCTCCTGAGTTTTAAGAAGACACCTGATACAGACGTTTTCAGGAAGACACAGTGGAAAGAGCGATTGCAACAAATATGAGAGCCCTGTTTCCACGTTGTTAGTGATTGCACTTGATTAGTAGTTTCATTTGTTTCTCAAACTGTGGCCACAATTAGTCTCCAGAGTAGACTTAATGAAAGTTTACTGGCCTGATTATTTGAAAATAAGCGTGTGTTGGGTTTAAATATATTAGAAAAGTTAAAGAAGGAGATATTAGACTGAGTTTTTTTGTGTGTTTTTTTTTTAACAGGACAGTCATCCAACTCAAGTGCATAACTTTAAAAGACTCCTGGGATTGAAAATGTAAATGGCTCTGAAGACCAGGAGCAAGCTGGGCAAAAAGGTCAGATAATGTTGTGCAGGGCTGCCAAGGTACAACGGGGTAGCATTTGGTAGGAAATCCTTTGTGATCCTTCTCGGCTGTAACAGGAGGGACAAGGCAACTCATACATTAATCCTGAACTTGGGGATGAAGTGTAATATTACAGATCTCTGAGACGGCCACCAAGAAACTGATTCTTTATAGAAGAGCTTCCTTTGTTTCACTAGACAAACTAGGAATTGTGGGAAAATAAAAGCTCTTTTTTCAGAATTTCTTCATGTCCATTGTCTCATTAATATATAATTCTTAAGGCAAGAGACTTATTAGGTAGCAGCTGGTAAAAATTAGAAGGGAAAAACCTTACTAAAGTATATAGATAGGTAGATAGATAGATAGTTATAAATATATCCACTCAGTACTTTCTCTAACTCTTCCCTTTGAAGGACTGAAGAGCAGTATGATTTTCACCTTCTTGTTCATTCCAGCTTGTTACTCCTTCAGTTTCCAGAATATTCTAATACAGCAGTCACTTAAATATACTCACAGAGAAAGCTACATAAGTCAATGAAAACAGTGGTTATTTTAGCTTTTAGAATAAAATATATTCATGTCACACTCATAAGGGTAGCTTGCATGCACTTAGCAGGATGGCGGCAAATAAAATGAACTCAATGTTATATGGGAGGCGAAAGTAGCTTTATAGTTGTTAGTACGCAAAAGAGTTCACTCTTGTATAATTCTTCATTAATTACTGTATTTTTCCCATATTATGTAAACCTACGTTTGCCCCCCCCCCCCACATATTAATTAAAAATCCTATTTAAGCAAAATCCCAATCCCCTGGAATCTCTTCAAGGGCATGTCCATACAGTTAGCCACTGTAAACACTACTGCTTCACTCTAAAGTCACTACTCATCATTATAAGGCTGAAAGCACCAAAATATGAATGAAGAAACTCAGGTTCCTGTCTTGACCCTGAAACAAGTTCTGTGGCCTTGAACATCATTTACATGTACAACGCGGGGGACAACCTCACTTAGGATGACTGGATTAGCTGCTGTTGACATCAGTTACCTAGAAACAAAGATTTTGTACGACAAGTGCTCATGGAACATAAATACGCTCAAGATGATCAACTATGCTTAGAATAAGCAAAATAAGTGTTGTTCATGCGTGATTCTGGCACGATCACTGTCTTAATGTGAAATTTTTTTCTGTCTTTGGTCACACTCTGTAACTCATGCCGAGAAGCTCTAGTTTTACACATATCCAGCATATGAAAAATTTAAGAACTAATAGGATTTACCGACTGTATAAATTGTAGCCTTGTGGACAAAAAAGGGGCCACATACTAAACCTGAGAAGCTCAGGGGGTGCCCACGTGGCAGGCCTTACACACCCAGAGACCAAAGTAACCACACAAGCAGTATAAATGTAAAAATTCCTAACTAAGAGAGGGTCGTGGTGGGTAGTCACGTCCTAGGCCTACAGCTTCCTTGACAAAGGTCAACCTTTAACTTTGAAATTTCAGTCTACTGTCATTGTGCACCTAAGATAACATACCTTTCCAGTGTCAGAGTAATCGTCTTTTCCAGGTCTCTGGAAGACACAACCACAGGCACCAGAGCAGGAGACCACACTGTTATCTTGTTGCCCACATACCACCTCTGTGTGCTGTAAATGTTAATGATTAACTATCCTGTGCCCACCAACATAAAAGAAACAGGTCTCTGTTTTACTTTTTATACAATTTCAGAGATTTCCCTGCTTTGCTTTCTCCCACCTCCCTAATCTACCACCGTGTAATCCCCTTTACACTTCTTCCTTTGATTCTAATGTATAAAATAAGTTACAAAACTGCCCTTCTTTGGAGCCTTTTCTCAGGCTGTTGGGATCTTGGTTCCGGGCAATTGTCATCAATTTGGCTCAAACAAATTCTTATAAACTTTTTTCTTAGGCTGGACATTTTTTCATCAACAGCCTGATTTCACATGAACTGTAACATAACAATATAAAGTATTAATACTACTCTATCTAATAGTAACTATCTTTCTACAGAGTAACTATCTTTTCTTAGAGATTTAATATTTTAGGTAAAATAATGTTTGAAAATATCTGGCAAGTTTTGATGTGATTACATCTCCATTTCTTAAACCTATCCCATGTTTTATGGAAAATGAATTTTAAAATGTATTATAATAAAAATTAACATACTTATTTATAAGGATTTCTTTCCCAACACATAGTAGTGTAAAGGCATAAGAATTAGCTCTATATGGCCCAGAGTTTTTGTTATGGAAAACTATGAAAGGAAACACAGAAAGGAAAAAACATAGAAAGGAAAAAACAGAATGATTTTTAAACCTCAGACAAACCAAAGAGTATGTTATTGGCTCTCATAATATTGGAGAATCATAGACATCTACCATAATTCAACTTTCTACCCAAACCTAAATATAATTGCTTTATACAATAATTCTGATAGAAACTCACCCACATTACTGGAAAGACTTCTACTTTGCGAAATAGCACATTCTATTTTTAAACATTTCTTAGAAAACCCTTTCATATTCTGAGCTAAAAATGTTTCTCCATAACCTGTTACTCATTAAGCTCAGTTCTTCCCTCTTCAGTCATACACGACTAATCCGGTTTCCTCCGCGTGAGAGCCCTTCAGACATTTGACGCAGGCGTCGTTTGACACACGCCTTCCCCTTTCCTAAGCAAAACAGCCTCAGTAAATTCAACTTTTCCCATTCTTCTTTTATCCCCTCCCTCCCTCTCTTCCTCCCTACATGAGCACTAATTGAATATATGAGGTATTAGACACATGTCCGTATGTATGAAGTCAATTCTAGACCCTCACCTTCTCCAGAATTCTTTTCTGGATTTATTCCAATTCATCAACATCTTTTTTTTAAGAGTCCTCAGAAGTAAATACTTTCAGAATGTGGAGAACTATTACCTCTCTTGCTCTGAAAGCCCTATTTCTATTGATATAACCAATTCCTTCTGCCTGTGCCTTGCTAACATCCTTTCCCTAATACCATTCCTCCAAATGGGACTATTTTGGACTTTTGGGGGTAAAAATCTACAGACACATGGATTTCATTTCCATCAACCATATGTCTGTAGTTTCTTCATAAACATGTAAGTTGCTTTGCTTACAGGCTGTCTTTTCCTCTTAGAGGATCTGGTTTTGCTTCAAATTTGGATGTAGCATTTTAACTCCATAACAGGTTAAAATATGTCCTTGTCCTAGAACACTATATGCCTCCCTTGTTACTGCTGCCTTGATAAGCTATTGCTTGTTTTAACTTTCTAATTATTTCTTTGGCTTGGCCATTTTTTATACAGAGGTTTTACTGTTGGCCAGGAGCAGGTATGGACAAACAGGCCAATCAGTGATCGGATAGCTTCAGTCCAGAGTAACTCTCTCCATCAGAAGAGTAAACTGCTTCCAAGTTATAACAACTGCAGGCTTTCTTTTCCCTTTTAACTTATTGACTGGTGTGTGTATATATATATCTATATCTATATATCTATATCTATAGATATAGATATATAGATATAGATATATAGATATAGATATATATAAAGAGAGAGAGAGAGAGAAAATTTGCCCTGGCTGGTGTGGCTCAGTGGATTGAGCATGGGCCTGTGAAACAAAGGGTCACTGGTTCGATTCCCAGTCAGGGCACATGCCTGGATTGCAGGCCAGATCCCCACTAGGGGACACATGAGAGGCAACCACACATTGATGTTTCTCTCCCACTCTTTCTCCTTCCCGTCCCCTCTCTCTAAAAATAAATAAATAAAAGCTTTAAAAAGAGAGAATTAAATTGTCCCTCATTAGTTACCTACAGCTGACATGTATCTTCCTTTTTTAATTTTAAAATCAAGGAGTTCCTAATTTCCAAATTATCCTCAATATTACTGATTTCTTCATTATAGAAACTATAGATGATGATAAAAATAATAATAAATGCAAATAGTTGAATGTATCTACTAGGTCATTGTATTTATTGGGCATATTACACTTCATCCTCTCAACTACTCTGTAAAATAAGTATTTCCATCTCCATTGACAAACCAGAAAACTGAGACAGAGCAGTGAAGCAGCTTGCCTAATTTCATCGAGCTAGTAAATGACTGACCACGCAGGGGCGTCCAATCCGCAGCCCGCAGGCCTCCTGAGGCTCAGGATGGCTGTCAGTGTGGCCCAACACAAAATTTTAAGTTTACTTAAAACTTGTTTTTTTGCTCATCAGTTGGTCATTAGTGTTTGTGCATTTAATGTGTGGCCCAAAGATGCAAAAAGTTTGGACACCCCTGGTAGAGGGAAGCTGTGTCTCCCTACCATTCATATAGATGGTGATTATTTTTAGGTAATCCTGTGTTTTGTGTGTGAGGAGGAGGTCACTTAAGGCTACGGTTAAAACAGTGGCATGGCATTCTGTGTGGCTTGCTGCAAATTATGAGAGTTTCACAAGGGTTCTAGTCATTTCTGACACTAAGCAGCTAGCTGCAATAACCTTGGACAAAACATTATCTCTGAGCGACATCTCCATGATCTATAAGAAAGAGAAAAATCTTAACTCCACAATATTAGGAAGATTAAGTGATTCCATGCTTGTAAAAGCATCCACAACATGCCTATATACCCAGTAGAAGCTTAACAGACATTCATTCAGTGTCCTGCATTTTCAAATTCCAATTCAGGGACACATTGTCATATCCTTGTATCTCCCATTGCCATCATACTTGGAAAATCTCAAGGGAGTGACATCATATAGAAGAAATGTCCCTTCTTTAGTTAGTGATTACCTCGACGATATATTTTTTTGAAGAATCAGGAGAGGAAATGCAGTGGTGTGAAAAGGAGAGTAACAGAATCCCAGTTTGAGTGTTAACACTGGAAATGGACCCAAGGGATACTCAACGTAAATATTTTCAAAGACGACACAGGGCAAACTGAAGATTAGAGAAAGGAAAGTGAGAGAACACAACTTGCAGTGGGCTCAAAGCCCTTTACACCTAACTGACTTGCAATTGGGAAACACAAATATTTATGGTGCATAATTTGAGTAAAAATGCTTTCCTTACTTTTATGCTTCTTTCTCCAACTTGCCTCAGTTACCCTAGCTGAAAACCAGAAATGACAGTACCAACTCCAAAGCCGCTATGAGGATGCATGCAAACAGGAAAGATTCTTAGGACAGTAATTGGGATACAGCAAGAATTAACTGCTATTACTATTTGGCTATTCTGTTTTCCCACATGGGGAAACATCCTTATTCCTTTACTTGATGTCCAGAATGACAAACATGCTTTTCTCTGTTGTCCTTCAGCTGTTCAAAACTGCATGGATGCTCAGTTTGACCTTGTAAGACCTTTCAGATGCTGATTAAGTCAGGCAAGAAAGGGGTAGGGACTAAGAAAACAATAAAAGGTTCTCTCAGGGATGTGCTCTCAGTGCTTTCACCTACTTGGGAAAAAATGTAAAGGCATAAAAATGTAGAGAATGGCAAACTAAACATGTCACACATTTAAAGGTGTGTCCTATTTGCTTCCAATCTTTTAAAATTAATTCGATAAGTACTTTTAATATACGTATTAGGTGCTGTAAAGTGAGAAATAAAATGTAACTCATAGATTATCATTCCCTTTGTATATCTTTCTAATCCTGTGTCCCTTGTTCCCTCCTCAAATTAACTACTATAAACAATTTGATGCCAAGCCTTCCTGTCCAGGTTCTTACATATTTATATTCACAACAAAAATAGCATTCTTTGTGCATTTGTGCATATATATAAATTACATCATACCTACCTTTCTGCAGCCTGTTGAATCATGCTGATACTAGTTCATTCGCTGTAACTGCTGTATCATATTCTATCATGTGACTGTTCTATACTGTTATGTATCCATTTCCTCACTGATGGATATTTTAGTTGTTCCAGTTTTCGCTATTTCAAACAATGTTGCTATATACTAATCTCTTTGCATTCATAAGTAAGAATTTCTCTGGGAATAAATCTAGTTGTGGAATTGCTATGCTGTGTGAGGAATACACTTTTAATTTTAGTAAAAACTATCATATGCTCTTAAAAATTCATGGGATTTTCTACTGTTGTCATTTCAAATTTCTGCCAAATTCACAGGTGTTGAATGGTTTTAATTGGCATCTCCTTATCACTGTTATAGTTATTCATGCCTTTAAAATGTTCATTGGCTATGCAGATTTCCTCTTCAGTGAGCTGCCACTTAATAACCCCTATCTTTATTTCTAACAGACTTCCTGTCTTCTGTTTATTGATATAGAAAAGTCATTTGTATATGTAACAATTCATATTGTTACATAGACTGCAAATACCTCCTCTTAGTGAGCTGCCTTTAAAAAAAAGTCTCAGCCTATAATGTGTTCTGTCACCTCAAAATTTTTATTTTGATATGACTAAACTTGTCACTTTTTTAGGGTCTGTTGTTTTCAGCCTTGCTGAAAATATCATGGGTATCGGGAAAGCCAGCTGGTATAATGAAGCAAGCAATGTGATTGAAGATTAAGAGACATAGGTATGAAGTGGGTCTGAATCCCCAGTCCACCATTTACTAGTTGTATGATGGAATAATATAGTCTCTGAGTCTGTTTGCTCAAGCATGAGAAACTACTTTACACATCTGTCCATTTATTCAACAAGTACCTTTAAGTAGCTATGACATGCCGGCACCATTCCAGTGCTGAAGTTACAGTGGTAAATAAGACACACACAGTTTTTGCCTTTATAGAGGCAAAAACCTCTATACTGCAACTGAAACCTTTATACTGCAAACCTTTATAAAAACCTTTATACTGCAGTGGGGGAAATAATACCCCCCCAAAAAAACCCTAAATAACATGCAACTGAGAAGATATTTTGAAAGTGTTCTCTAAGTTAAGAAGTATTATGCAAACGTGCAGTATTATGATTGCCATTATTAGGACATTGTGGAAAGTTTCTCTAAAGGTGCTTACAAATTGAAGATGTAATTGTTCTATTTTATGTGAAAATGAACTGAGAGTCAAGTTATACAAGACAAATGACTACTAGGTAAAAAAGAGTTTTACACTGGAGGACACGGACTTTCACCAAAACCCCAGAGACTTTACTCCCTTTGGGTCAAGCATTCCTCCAGCCTTGTCTGAACCAGTCTTCCACACAACACCTTCATGCCGGCCAGGCCGGTCTCTTCACTGCCCTTGACCTGAGCGATGTATCTTCTACTTCTCTTACCTGATCTTAGTTAGCTTCTTTTAAAACTGTCCTCTCCTAACTCATACAAAGTTCATTCCATATTGCTACTTATTTCAGTTTTACTCATGTAATGGGGTCCAGAATTTGGGGTGCTCAGGAATATAGGGTATCCCCCACAGGCCTGTCTGGGGGATGGCAGACGTGGAGCAGGGCCATTGGGAGTTATTTTGCATATCAGTAACAGCGACTACTCTTCCAGCCGGAGTGGAGCCAGGAAGGTATGCAGGACTACAAGCCATGATGTAACTGGGAGGCAGTTCCCCTAGTTACCATACCTGTGCAAGAGCTTGGAGATGGTTCTCTCCACACCAGGGGACCACACCCGCCCGGACTAACTATGGCAGCTGAGAAAGGCAGAAGAAAAAAAAAAATTGGAGAGCGCTAGCAGGTGTTGCCAATTGTGGGCGGAGTCGGAAATGGGATTATGGAGGTGGTTCCAGGCTGGGACTTAAACTAAAGTGGGGGGTGGGGAGGAGGAGTCGTGGGGCACAGGGGTCCAGGGGACAATGACAGGAAGGGCAATTCGAGACCACTCGGGAAGGAAAGGGGTGAAAGGATTCTTGCTGGTGGGCCATGAGGAGGTGCCACGTGGTTTTGGATTAAGAACTGGAGACTGGGCTACACAGCTGATGGTACCGGAAACTGCGCGAGGCCGGCTGAGCGTGGATTATTACTGAGGGGAACTGGGAGAAGTGAGCTGTAGATGTCTGTTCCTTTTCTTCCGGAGGACAGTACTTCTGATTGGCATGTTCTGAGACAGGCCTGACTGGGCAAAGTGGGGAAGGAAGGACAGTGTGTGCTTGTGGGTGTTTTAAAGGGACTTTGAAATTTAACTGTGGCATTCCACCATTACTCTAAACCAGTATAACTTTTAATAAATAGTTCCTTTTCTTTTTACCGAACTCTGGCATTGAGAGCCACAGTTCCTAACACCTGGGTGCGGGCAAGATGAACCTAGAACAGAAAGACCTCTGGGGAGGGGGTTTGTTTCCATGACAATGTCTGGGCTCCCCCATGGGTTCCATTCTATTACACTCATACACTTTAATTTCTAATCAATATTCGCTACTTCTAAACTGACAGGTGAAGGTGGGAAAAGAAGCTATGTACATATAGGTATTCTTTCCTCATTGTTTTCAATACAATATAAAAATCCAATAATCTTCCCTATTTAGGATTTCAGCAACTGAAATAATGCTTATCAAGTGGAAAAGGCAGGGAATGAAAAGCTGTTTTCTTGTAGGGTACACTTTTAGGGGTTAAGGCATCAGATTAAGCATTATTAAGAAGCTTAAGACCATACGCAATTTGATGTAGACAGTTGGGCAAACAGCTAAAACTTAATCTGGTTACGTGGAACTCCCAGGATTTTCTAATGTTGTGATTCAAATCCATAAAATAATTTTCAAAATACAATATTTTATATGAGTGCATCTATAGGTGAGAAATAATAAGAAAAACTTTTTAAACAAGGAGTTTAATTTTTTTATTTCTCATTAGTTTTTTAAATTTCTCATTAGTTAATAGAACTCATGAAGCTTAAAGAAAAAGAACAAAAATATCAGAAAATAAAATCTTTATCATTTTTCATTCTCTCCAGAAAAAGCCCTGGATGTTAAACCTAATATCCATATCACCAGATAATTATCATTTAAAAAATGTAAATAAATGTCCATTAGTCAAGTTAGTTAAATCTCTCTTCCAGGTATGCAAAAAAAAAAAAAAGTTAGGGTTGTAAAGATGAACATAATTAAGCTTCTGTGGGTAATAGCCACTAGTTTTGAGTACCTGATGCTAGCTAGCTTGTATTAGGGACTTTATATACATATCTTATTTGGAGCAATCTTTACTATATGTTATACATATTTTAGAGATGAGATAAACGGAGTAGAGAATTAAACCCCAGAGTGCGTGGTTAGAGAGGTAAGTTTTCAAAAGTCAGTAACATGAAAGTAAGTGAGAAGAACTGACAAATTAGTTCATCCCCACTGTAACCTCCTCATCTGGGCTCTCTCCCAGCCACAGACACTACAGAACCAGATTAATTTTTCTAAATGATGCTTTCATCATTTAACTCTCCATTATAAAAACCTGGTTTAGAAAATCTAGAAGAAGCTTCTTAGCCTCAGATTCAAGACTTCAAAATTTAACTGGTCCATATAATTAATTATCCAGTTAGTCAGTCAGTAGCCGTCACAAATTTATTGAGCAGCTAATCTATACTAGGCTCTGTGAAAATAGGACCCTGTCCACAA
>PVKM010003926.1:0-54772 GCA_004027735.1 Carollia perspicillata
TCCTGAAAATTATTAAAAATGCTGATGTTTAAAGAGAGTTACACATTTTTCTTTATAAAATGAATTATTCTAAATTTATTCACCTTCATTTATGATGACAAGTGTCTTCCAGTAGTATGAAACCTATTCATTATTTAAAACAATACGTGATCTACCATTTCAGGGTAGGTGTATTATAACAATTGATGAGAGAGTAAATTTTTGTGAAGAAAGTTATACACTGGAGAGATGGTTTTTCAAAAATGTTTGGAAATTTTTCTATTGTGAAGTGAACTTGTTGACTAACACAATGAATGTCCTTCTTATAAAAATGCTCATATCTGCACTATTAAAAATACTTCTGGGAAGAAACTTCTAGCCTGTTTAAAAATCTTTCAGATGAAGTTTCCAATGAACTCTTTTGTTAAAGTGTACAAATAACACAGCATATAATTAGCTGGCAAGACTGACATCAGAAAAGCTGGAAGTGTACCAGACAAATTTAAATTTGCCAGTTGATGAATGAGACTGAAAAATGGTATGATTTAGTAAGCAAAGCCAGTGGTGAACTTCTTACAGCTTTACCTTTATGAGGTATCCTGTCCAGTTATACCAGCCAATAAAACTTAATACTGAAGTAAACTGGACTTTGGACAAGACTTTGAATCATTCTGTCACAAATTGTTTAATGAGACTTTCAAAAATACTTAAACGTATTTAATTATATTGTTTAAATACTATTAACAATAATTTTGTATCATTAACAAATAAAAATGAATTTATTTAATTTCATCTTTATTTTAAAATAACATTTATTTTCACTCAATATTATCTTTATATAAATTGTCTTTTATTCCCAATTTTGAATATTCTACTCACATATGGTATATGTATGTTATTAACAAAGAAATATATAGATATAGATATAGATACACATTCATATATAGTAAACAGGCAAACTTTTTTTTACTAATTGGGGCAAATATTTTAAAAAGCCAGTGTTAAATTTCTGTAGACACACTGTTTTTCTTTATCTTGGCACTGATTTTTAAAAATTTTCTCAATGTACTCAAGAGGAGATATTTAATATACATTTAGTATTTAATAAAATGAAGTGCAGGGAAATGCATTTCAGGGCTGCATTTACTTATTGCTAACATCCAATTTAGTCAGAATAACCCAGTTTTGATTTCTAAACTAAAACTTCAGCTGACAGCCTGACACAACCTTGGAAGGTTCCTAGAAATATGTATAGCAGAAAGTAAATGAAGTAAAGGAGAAAATATAAGACTTTTTATTTGTACTCACTCCATTGACCATCAGAAGTACAAGTCCATTGTCAGCTGGTGTTCGAACTTCTATGTCAAAACGAGTCACCTGGCCATATTTCCCTCTCTTGGTGATATCCCTCACCACGGCATAACTGGAGCCATCGAAGAAGTAGCTGGCAGCCCGACTCTGAGTGAAGGCCAGCTTATCTCTGAAATAAAAACACGAGGATCATTTAAATATTGCAATGTTGTGCTTTTCAAGTGAGGCCCTTTTAATCCATCTCATGACATCTTCATTGGATCTTCCAGCATTTTGATGAAGTCATGAGCTCTGAATGATGACATAAAGAAGCATTTACAGCCCTGGCTGGTGTAGCTCAGTGGACTGAGCGTGGGCCTGCGAACCAAAGAAGCGCGGTTCGATTCCCAGTCAGGGCACATGCCTGGGTTGCAGGCCAGTTCCCAGTGGGGGACACACGAGAGGCAACCATACATTGATATTTCTCTCCTTCTCTCCTTCCATTCCCTTCTAAAGATAAATAAATAAAATCTTTTTTTAAAAAAAAGCAGGATTTACAGGTAAGGTAAATGAATTGTTTTTAATGGATTTCTTCTTTACCCTATGTGCTAAGAGAATAGAAGTCTCTAGTGAAAACCCAGTTTCTGGAATCCTAAATCAATGCTGCAAACAAGTAGCTTCACACTCTTTATAACTGTTCATGTTCATCTATGGAAGAGAAAATCTGAAAAGTGTTTTGCAGTAATGACTATTATGCAGCTTCAAAACCAATTTCCCCAAAGAAAAGATTGAGAACTCGGATATGGGCTCACACGTGTCTCACCTGCTGCTCTATGGCATGGCTCTCAAAGTCTTTAGTACTCAACACTTTCTTACCTGGCACAGGGCACTGATTTGGAGGGATCCATATCATAGATGTGCTTAAAGTTGTACAAGCTCATCACATCATTATTCAAAGTGGCCAGCTCCAGACAGCCAGTGAAGCCGGGCAGGTTTAAGCTGGCAGGAAGCTGTGCAACAGGCAAAGCATTGTCAACCATCCCATGATCACATTTCACCAGGAGGACACAGAACAGGCAATTAAACAAACGACAGGTCTAGGAGATCTACCCATTGGTATAGATATCTTTCTAGCCCTGAGTCTGTGTCTACTCTATGCCAAACCGTTTAGATAAATCATGATTTTTCAGTTGTACATATCTTAGCAGAGAGGGTGAGATTTATTGAGCATATACTATGTGCCAGTCACCTACTGGGCAATGAATTTATGACCAAAATCAACCCTTATACAAGTTCTGTGAAGTAGTTATTCCTGTTCTCATATAAAGAGAAGTAGTTCTCAGGCTCAACAATGTGCCTATAACTAGTAAATAACAGCCCTGGAATTGAATCCTAGATTGACTCCCCATGTCCTTGGGCCTCTCCTTTATTTGCCTTTCATCAGGTCTAACATTTTCCCCCAGGTCCCACCCCCTCCTTTGTATTTTATTTTATGCTTATATTAGTTGAGATAACTAAGCTTTTGAAACTGTCATCTGTGAACCTGAAGATACAAATCCACAAGGTACAGATACTCCTGCCATAGATGTGAGTAATATTAATGACATACGCATGTTAGAATGAAATGAACAGATATTCAACTGTTAGCTATAGCTTGAATGCACTTAACACTATGAAAATATGGCAGCAGAGACCAGATTTATAGATCCTGGTTCAGAATTCTACGATCTACTGAGCTCAATTCTTTCTTAAAATATCAAGGTTGCTATCCCATCCCCAAATCATTGTAGGTCTTATGGATTTTTGAAAACAGTTATTGTAGATTTGCAATAAGCCAAAATATAGGTGGAGAGCTTACCTTGAAGTTTGAAGGCACGCCACCAACATAAAACACAGTGTCCTCAGGGTCCAGATCCAACAAAGAGTCATCCCCTACAAACTCCCCCTTTTTAATAAACTTTTCCTCCGCAGTGCTGCTGAGACTTGGGACTGTTAAAAACACCTTTCCATGTTTTCCTACCCTGTTGAGATAAAGAATTTACACTCTTTACAGAAAAGACATTTTTAATGTCAGAATGTTAATGTTACCTTGTCACAGAATTGGTGATTTGATTTTGTCATAAGCATTTGTAGAATGTCAACAATCAACGGGAAGGGCAAAAAAGACATTCCATCTCTAAATTAATTCATGGACTGGCCAGATAAAAAGATCTAATACTCAGATTGGTATCTAAAAATGATGACTATATATTCCAATCTTTTGTTTGTCACTAAGATATTTGGGAAGAAGTATGGGAATAATAGAAGAAAGAGGAGGAAGAAGAGGAAAGAAAAGGCTACTTACAACACCCACAGGAAGATTGTAAGTGGTGTGTGTTGGTGTGTGTGTGTTTGTGTCTTAAAAAATGTGCACACGAGCCCTGGGTCATGGATTCCCTTTACCTTTCAATCTTGACAATGCTGAAGTAAGCAGGCCATGAACTGACGGGCTTGGAGTCCAGGGGAATCTCTACATCCTTAGTTCCCAAATTATAGACGTATACCAGGTTATCATTTTTGATTGCAAGACCCATGTATTCTTTTTTGGCCTGAAATGTGAAGAAGTTGCTTAAATAAAATCCAAATGAATAAATGTCATCTTTTTCTTTCTTTTCTTTAAAGAACAATAAGCAATTCCAATGCTTGGCTGTATCAAGGTATGTCTAGATAAATTATTACCAAAGTTACTGTTAGACTGGGCAGTGCCTCTTCCTTTCCCACCTCCCTGTGGAGGCATCAGTCTGTAGTCCCCCTGAGCTTGTCCAAGTGCATCTGGACAGGGAGGCAAGCAACTGCAGGATTGTGGACATTTGATGGCTGCCAGGAGTGTGTGCTAACCTGGCTTAGTTAACCAGGGACATAATGCAGCTGGCTGATACCAATTGCTATGCTTCTTCAAACAGAGTTCAGCATCAAACGTAATAGGCTTTTGTATTCTGAAGGTCTTTGAAATGCTACATTCAGACACTTCAAAGTTAGAAGTGTGAGGCTGATATGAAGGAAGCCTCAAAATATTCCACACAGAAAGAATTACTTGCCTTTAACTCACTACTTTAGGCTGGGCATTAAAACAATCTGGACCTTTTGAGTTATCAGAAAGGGAATATGGTTGTTGGCCTAGGTAGCTTTGTTGTAAGGCAAGGGAGAAGCACCTATTTTTCCTTTAAATAGTATTTCCTCTTTTTAAGAAGTACAAATTAGTAGTTACAAAATAGTCACAGGATGTAAAATAAAGCATATGGTCAATGATATTGTGCTAACTATGTACTGGAAATAACAGGGGGACCACTTTGTAAAATACATGACTGTCTAACCACTATGCTGTACACCTGACACCAGTACAAACATTATATTGAATGTAAATTGTAATTGAACAACAAAAATAAAAAATATAAATAAAACCTCACGTTCTTACGTTTTTACTTCCGAGGTATAAGATAAACTGGTCTGCAGTCCCAGCCAGTTCTGGCTGCTTCAGGACAGGAGGTTTCACGTACAGGCTCAGGGACGTGAAGGTCTTTAAGTCTTCCACATTGGTTTTAGGGTGCACTTCAACTGCAGACTGGCCATCAAACATCATGGAGACTTGGATCTGGAGTTACAGAATTATCCCATTAAAAGTATGCTGCAGAAATGGGCATAGAGCTTTCCCATGGTTCTCAGCGGGCCCCCACCATTCCTAATGTGCCTCTGGGCTCTCCGCTCCTCCGTGCCTTTGTTTACTTGTGTCCTCACCTCGTTGGAGAAAAGATTTACAGTGGATTGTAATAAAATACTTTAATTTAAAATGGGGTGACAGAGTAAGTCTAAGAATGAGTATAAATATGAACTCCACAATGAACTACATACTTGGGGTGAATTAAGCAGCTGGAAGGGACACTTAGTTATACAATTCACAAGGGTCTATAAGATTAACAACAATGAACTGGCAGGAGAAGTATAACTACTAATCTTGGGTAATAGTATAGATCGGAATTTGTCTCCAGGGTCTTCAAAAGAAGAGCATAGATGAGTCTGGACAATTAGGAGGGGTCTCAACACAGCTCTGAAGTCTGAGACAGGTCTTCAAACCTGTCTCTGCCACTTCCTAGTTACATAATCACAAACAAGTCACCTGACCTCCGGTTTCCTCATCTGTAAAATGAGGACAATAAATCTGTTGTGAGAATGAAATAAGATGATAAGTATAAAAATGCTTTCTAGGACCTGGCTCTACCATTGTAATGATTCTAAAGATGAGTTCATTAATATGTCTTTTTATAACGATTCTCAGAAAGGCATCACAACAAAGAAAAATTCAGTGAACGCATTTCTAAGAGGCCCAATATGACATGCTAAATGAGTCTGATTCGAGGTGATTTTAGGAGTATTCAGAAGTGGTAGACTGTATATCCATGCCGCTTATGCAAATATTTCTGAATGACTGGATGTATCTACTACATCAGTTCATTAATATTGATTTGGTTAACAGTGATGGTGAGTGAGCTCCAGATTATATTGCCAGGTGCTTAGAGTGCAGCTGTCCTATGTTGTCAGTTGAGTAAGCATCAACACATCTTAATAAATAATCAAGCAGCATGTGGAATTAATGTAAAAATTGAGAGGTGAAGAAGGATGTATTGTCTGCACAGAAAGCATCTCACTTTGAGGAGCCTAGTGGGTTCCAGAGTCATTGCCAACACTCTTTAGAAAATGATCTTAGGTGTTTAGGGATCCCAAATTCTACTCTATATGAATAAAATTACGAGAAAGCACTCACAGAGAACCCAGCTTTGGAAATGTCATTTCTTGACAATAAACCTCTTTTGAATGTTCTCCAAGGTATCTAAAAAACTAATTTGTGATGTAGAATCAATTACCATATATCATTCAGAAGGCAGGTGTATTACCAATTGTTATCTCCCTCATTACAAAATAGCTGATTTTCAACTCTTATTTCTGTCAGTAATTTGGGCTAATTGTCTGTTCAGGCAAATTCTCAATTGAGAAAACAAAATCCTATAATTTGGTTGTAAAAAATGCTGCTGGCCTATAAATCAATAAAGAAAAAATTAAAAAGAAGGCCAAGAACAAGCCCTGTTTTGCCACACTGTAAATGTTAACTGTTGCACCAGGATAATTCCTACCAATGCTGGTGCTAGTTATGGTGTTGCTGCGGTGCTTCTGTATAAGCAGCTCAGAATAGGGTCTTTGCTGAGATTATTCGGTTTAACTGGTACATGATTCCTCAGTTAAGCCTGTGGAGGGGTCAGTAAAAGCTTCATATCTTCTGTGTTATGCCACAAAATTCTTTGAAAAGGTTGAATGGGCAAGATTATTCCATACAGCAATTGCACTAAAATAGCTGTCAATTAATAATAATAATAATAATAATAATAATAATAATAATAATAATAATAACAATGGAGTCTTTTATTGTGCTTGGTTTTACTTGATTTCTTTTGCTCTATGAGCTTTGTTGACTAAGTTAAGCTGTGGTCCTAAATCTTGGCTACACATTAGAATCACTGGGAGCTTTAAGAAAATACAGGTGCTGAACCTTTCTGTTGAGAGCCTGGTATATTGCTTTCAGCCTAGAACTAGGGAAGGGTTTAGTTTTCAAAGCTCTTCATGTGATTCTGATGAACAGAGAGAGCTGAGAACTACAGAGCTGGATAATACAGTAGACAGGTCCCAGGCTCTGGAAGCTGCTCTTCATGTTCTCATGGTCACCGGGTGACTGAGGATGATGACTCTTTTCACGGGTTACCTTGCTGGCGACACTTCTGGTCTGAGCAATGAGCTCTCGGATCCTCTGGATGCTGGTGGAAACGTTGCTTGCAGGTCGCTTCTGCTCAACCGTACGAAGCTGATCCAGGAGCTGAGGGACAACCTCTGTCAGATTTCTTACTGCAGTTAATAAAAATTACTCACGTGAGTAAATATTTCATTATTAACTAGCTTTCAGGAATCAGGTAAAGAGACAAACATGTGACTTCTGGTAGATCTATTAAGAAATTATTTTTAATTCTGTAAAATTAATAGTTAAACTCCAGGCATAATTGATTCCTATTTTGTGATATTTATAGCACATATCAATTTATAAATGCATGCAGAACAAGCTGATTTATAAAGTTCGTATCTAAAAACCAGGATCCACAACAAATCTGCAGATGTTCTTTTCACTACACAACATAGGTTCTGTTTGCATTTCCAACATAACTGATATAACAGTTTAAAAATGGTAGGCACAGGGCAGGGAAAGGCTGTTTTCCAGGACGCGCACTCACACCTCACACTGCTGCTGCAATGGGCCTGGCAGGGGCAGAGGTGGATGGAGGAGATAAGGGACAACCCAAAATAGTGGCAGCTGTGCCAACATGAGGGTGGGCCGTCACGGGCTCTGGTCCCAACAAGGGTGATGGTACAAGCAGACCATACAGATGTTTTAGTTTGTGCTTTGTTTTTGATGTATAATGTACACATAGAAAAGAGCATAAGCCATAAGGATACAGCTTGTTGAGAGAAACTCCAAACATGGAGAATGGCATACCTTTGTCCAAAGTCTCATGAACTGGAGCAGTGGTTCTAGACATGTGGTTCCCAGAATAATGGTGTCAGTTTCACCAGGGAACTTGCTAGAAATGCAGATGGTTTGGTCCCACCCCAAATCTCCTGAATCAGGAACTCTGGGAGTGGGGCACAGATGGTTCTGATGCACGCTAGTGTTTGAGAAGCAGTGGACTCAAAATTAGTATGTCGTGGGTATTCTCCTACCTAAGGGCAGAGCCATGGTCATTAAGTGTTAGTGGCTGGACCATGAGCAAGCCTCTTACTGAAACCGAACTAAACTCAGATTGAGAAGACTATGTCGTAAGGACCAAGGAAATACCTCTGTTCTGTACTTAGGAAACAAGAGGCTTCTCCAGCACAGAGAATGGGATTAAGTAAAATAATAGCAACTATCGGTTTACTCTATGGATGAATACAGAGATAAATATTTGTTGTTTGGATCACTGGTCACAATAGGCATTTTATAATATAATGATATTTAAAAATTAGAGGTAATAAAGTATATTTAAAGCAGTATATTAAATTTTGATTATAGAAATATATATGAAGAGGTTCCCCTGCCCTTACTTCTCTCAGAGAAAGGAAGCCACCTTATATGAAAGTCTTTATAAAGTATTTTATATTATGGTATGCTCTTTCACTTACTTGTTTTGAATCACAAAATGCTAATTAAGGAAAACAGAGTAATTTGAGACAGTTTCAATTAGTGCCAGTTCTGAATGCTTACTGAAAGCGCAAACAGAGCTGAAAAAGGAGGGGGGGAAATTAGAAAATATTCGTGAGATAATATTTTTATAAATGTTAATGTTGAATGTAATGAGGCAACTCTTTAAAGATCAAGTTTTAAAAGCAACGAAGTGAGTGGGTACATGAAAGAGCTCGTGACTATATACTTAAAAAATGAACACTAAAAGTTACAGTAATGGATATTTGCAACTTTGGATCAAATTTCTAGTGATCATATAGGAATTAATAAGGTTGTTTCTTCGTTCAGATGGAAGTAAAGGTAATATGGTCTGCAAAACCATGGATGAACTATGTTGTATGCCTAAACTGAATATTGTATGCTAACTGTAATTTAAAACATAAAATTAAAATAAAAAACCACAAACATGAAACCATGTTTGAGAACAGAAAGTTCTAGTCGTGACAAAGACATTGACACTTAAGACAATTGAAATATGAGACTGGAAAAAAGAAAATTTCCCAACTAATATGTGATTTAAACATCTATTTGAAACTAAGTAAATTAGGTAGACATCCAAATATTTAATTTTCATTGCTATAAATTTGCATTCCAGTTGGCCAACAACTGTCCTTGGTGAGAAGCTTCAGAGATGTTTGGCCATATATATTCAGTACTTGTTGGTTATAACCTGCTTTTTTTTGGAATAAGCAAAAAGCAATGCTACTGCTTAGGAAATTTTTTTTCCTGAAAGCAAGATTGTGAAGATTATTTACCCTAACACGTGATTGACCTTCCTGAAGAGATCAGGCTCACATTCATAAAAACAAGTGCTACCATATTTCACATAGAAAATAATTATGACTTTTAACCAATCTACTTAGTGTTTGTGAAACATATATATATGTTGTATACAACACACATGTTGTATACAACACAATACAACACACATGTATTGACAGATGAACTGAGCAAAAGTTTTTTTCCTGCCCTGGCCACAGTGGCTCAGTTGATTGGGCATAGTCCTTCAAACCAAGAGGTTGCAGGTCTGATTCCTGGTTAGGGCACATGCCTGGGTTGAGGCTCCGTTCCGGTTGGGGTGTGTGCGAGAGGCAATTGGTCAATGTTTCTCTTTCACAATGATATTTCTCTCCCTCATCTTCTCCTTCCTTTCCCCTCTCTCCAAAATAAACAAATAAGTAAATAAATCTCTTTAAAAAAACTTTTTCTCCTTTTCTAAGCTAACTTCTCCAGTATTCCAATCTGAAACCGAAATAAAGAAAATTGCTTCTTAACAAACTATATGCAGAATTCAATGGCCAATTCCTCAACTGGATGCAAATTGAGATATTTCTAAGTGATACCTGCATCTCTGGCAGAGTCCACTGCAGTGTTGTAAGCAGTAGAGTCAAAAGTTTGAAGATTCTGTGACCAGCTGGTTAGATTGTGAGCCATCGGGGTGGTGGCCTGCTGGACTTCCATTGTGGTCCTGTTTGCTTCCGCGGTGAACAGTTTGGACTGACCCAGGCGCTGCTGAGTGTCACCTTCACACAGAACACAAAGACATTCACTATGCAGAGAAGCAGGACATTTGCTGGTAACATTAACAGCCCTTTAATCAATGGGTAAAACAGATCTTAGATTTAGAGCTTTTAAGCCAAACTAAGATCTTTAAATATATGTTAATTATGGTATAAGTTAGGTGCACAAGAATAGGTGCACAAGAATATTGTAAGCAGTATTAATAAGTTTGAAAGACTCTAAAGTCTCATTAAAATCATGTAGCTCATTTAAAATAGTTTCCAATGAGAAGTTTAAAAAAGAGTAATTACTGAAGTGTTTTATTGTCGTTCCCCCTGCTTAAAACAATTGATGCATAACTATCTCTGTCTAGCACAATTCCATAGCAAGACAGAGACGCTTGGTCTCAAACATTTGTAAAAAAAAAAAAGGGTGATTATTATTCTTTAGGTTAGAGACCTGGTAAGAAAGCCACAGAAAATGCATATGAGAGTTAACTCATGCAATGTTTGTGTCTGAAATATATTATAAATATCACTTTCTTCTAGGTGGAACAATTTTTGCTATAAAAATGATGCTCCAGTACTACGTTAAATAACTTAGTACTGGAAATGGTAAGGAAAGGTATTTTTGAATAAGAAAGGGAAGTTTCAAAAGAGCATGTATAGTAAAATTCAATTTTTATTGAAAGTCTATATATATAAAATAAAAATATGTTTACAATAAAATATTTCTCCCAGGTAATGAGAAAATAAAATATCTTTCTTCTCTTGTTCTTCCTCCTAATCTATATGTTCTAATCTTTCTATAATGCTCATGCATTATTTCTGTAAAAAACAATTAAAAATCAGTCAGGTAGGTTGTAGCTTCAATTTTTTTTTAGAATGGAGAAACAGTTACATGCCCTAAACTCCGATGGAAGTAGTGTTAACTCCTGGGTCTGCTTCTTTTGGGGACTGTGCCTTTGGGAGCAAGTCCCCTGACCTCGACAAGCCTCAAAGTTCACATCAGCCTGAAGATAATGGTGATTCTTTTCCACATGGGACAATGTATGAAAAACACAGCCCAGTGCCTAGCATGTGGTGGCTCTGATGGTGCTGATGACAGGGATTCTCAATGGATGACACCCTCTGGCCTGGGCTTTGGTGTAGCCGGACTTGCTTTGTGTAGTAAAGCGTCTACAGCTAGCGGTCATGTTTTAACTTTCACCACGCTGGGGAAGGCACATCTACTTCCAATCAGGTCTTTCTAAAACACCAGTGTAGGCTCAGATTGGGCAACATGAGAGAGTGCTCTTGTTTCTCTATTTGGCTCGCGGGTCTCCTTGCTTGTGCTAGAAGAATGACGTGGTGTGTGACAGAGGCCAGCTGTTTACAGTTGGGGCCAGAGAAACCCAATAACCATATTAGGGCATATTTATTAATAAAGAACGATGTTCACAAGTAGGTTACTGAACAGTACATATAAAAAGTATGATTCTATGAAAAAACACACACATGTACAAACAACTGGAGAAAAATTCAAATTTAATGGTCACCCCTACATGGTGTGGTTACAGCTTTTATCATTATTTTCCAGAATTTATTTTTTTGGGGTGTGTGTGTGTGTTATAAACATAGTTTCTTTTGTCATCAGAAAATAATAATTATTTATGAAAAGGTCTATAAGCAAGGAATCGCCTACTCCTTTCTCAAATGTGAATCTTAATACTAGTGAACAAACAGGTGAGGCTTAAATTCTGTCCATTCTGTCTGATCCTTACCTCTTTCTGTGGCTTGTAGTTGCTTAATGGCATCATTTAATCTGTTTTTAAGGTCACTCTTTCTTGCTAGAGCTCCACCCACACGCCTGCTGGTGTCAGCCACTGCCTCAGCATTGCCTGTGGAGAAGAAGTTGAAAGAAGTTCCAGGAAAGTTCCAGGATGCCAGGAAAAAAAAATCCATTTCAACAAAAAAATTCTGATTTGTACCATGGAGTCATCTGCAATGTTCTGAATATGGCATGAGCATAGATCACCAATTCTGGAGATCGGCATTTCAATGAAGAGGTACAGGAGTGCAGGAAACTGCATAGCTGCTTGACAGTAATTTCAGATGCCATAAAAAAGGTACAGAGATAATGGCTAATTTGACTGAAAAATATAGCATTGTTGTGGCTAATAACACCTAGCAACACAGTTGATTAAGAGCTAAAAGAGCCATCTATATTTATGTTGATGACTGGTTATGTAAGAATAATTCTTTTTTTTTCTGAATTGTTTCAATAAAATTTTAATTGATCCACAACATACATCCTGAAAAGACCACACATTATAAATGAACACCTTGTTGAATTTTCACAAACCAAATACAAAATATACCCAGAATCCAGGTCAAGGAAATAAGGTATTATTAGCACCCTTACAGTTTCCCAGGACTTCTGTGGTTACCCAAAGATGACTACTATTCTGAATTTTATATCTGTGTGTTAGTTGTGTTTGTTTTTAAACTGTATTAAAAATAATACACTACTATAATTTTTATATTTTTTGTATCTGTTTTAATTTCTGTAGAGTTATAAGTCTTTATCCCTGGTAGTTGAAGTCTTCCTCTTTGTTTCCATTCTTCAAGATTGTGCTGGCTATTCTTGCCCTTCCCCATGTCCATAGAAATTCTAGAATTGTTCTGCATATAGTGCTGGTACTTTCATTGGTATTATATTGAATGTATAGATGAATTTTTCAGAATTGTCATTTTTATAAATTTGAGACTTCATCTTAATTAATACAGTTTTAATTACTCTTCTTTAGGTCTAAATTCTGGTTTTGATCTCCATTTATGTAGAAATTCTGTAATTTCTTTCAGTAGTGTAGTGTAGTTTTCTATGTAGAGATCGTAGCATCTTTCATCTGCTTTATTGCTAGGTACTTTATGCTGTTGCAAATGGTGTTATTTTAAAGAGTTAATTTTTAATTGGTATACATAGAACTAAACTGGTAATGTGGGGCTTCCTTGTCTTGCTTTCGTTCTTGGTGGGAAAGCTTTCAATATTTTGGTATTAATTTACTGACTATTATTTTCATTATTCTTTATTAAATTACAAACGCTTAGGTCTGTGTCTATTTTGCCATGAGTTTTTTTTTAAGCATGAATAAGTATTGAGTTTTGTTAAATAATTTTCCTGCATATAGTGAGATGATTGTATTAATTTTGTTTTACATTCTGTAAGAGTGGTGAATTACAATTGATGTTTTAAGTGTTAAACTAACTTTGAAGTCTGGAATAAACTTAACTTGATCATGTATTATCATTTTTATGTATGTTAGATTTGATTTATTGGTATCTTGATATCTGGATTTTTGTATCTCTTTATGAGAGAATTCAGTTTATAATTTTCCTTTTTTATAATACCCTTGTCCACTTTGGGTATCTAAGTTCTGTTCACCTCATAGAGCAATTTAGAGAGCATTTCCTCTTTCTCCACTTTTTGGGAGGTTTTATATATGAGTGGTGTTATTTCTTCTTACAAAGTTTGGTAGATTCATTGACGAAGCCATCAGAGACTTGAGATTTCTTTGTGGGAAGGGTTTAATTACTGATTAGATTTATTATACCTTATACATGTATATACTCTCTATCAGGTTTTCTATTTGTTCTTGTGTCTTTTTTGATTGTCTTTTTCTTAAAAATGACTCTTGAAAGTGTGTCTGTAGCACAATCCTTAAACCAGGTTATCTTGGACCAAATCCATACAAGTTAAGATGGAATAAAGCCTGTCATCTGAACTGAAAAATCAGCTTCCCCAAAATGTTGGGTTCAAGCTTTCTTTACTTTACAAATCATCAAGGAATTTATGCTTCTCAATGAACAGAGAAATATTTTTTCATTTTCTATTATACTCTTTCTTTCCAATGGGCTTATAAATAAACATATACTCTCCCATGGGGTATTTATTCTTTTCTGTTGTATAGTCTGGTGTGCTTGGTTTTTTGTTCAGTTATCTTTTCCCCCCACATGTGTCTAATGTGTAGACAATGGGTGGTGCTTAGTTGATTTTGTCACCAAGTACAATGTAACCAAAGGACCGGCACTTCTTTCTTATTTCCTCTGGGTAGTGCCTGAGAATTTCCCAGAATTCAAGGAGGGACTTAAACATATTTTTTAGTTGTATAACACTCTTTCTCCTGCTTTTAGCTTTACCTTTTGAATATTGTGGTACAAAAAATCTTTTTAGCTCTTCATTTTGGATCCTGTGACTGCAAAAAACACTGGCTGATATACTGAGAAAGAATATATTTAACTCTATATTTGGAGCTCTTGATAAAAATAGGAGAACAAAAAACTATTTTGGGCTGGATGTTTATAAGAAGAAATGTTTCATAAATAGCGTGTCCTATTTGGAACTCATGATTTACATAAACTTCTTTTTAATTTTACAAATGAATTCAATAGACAATTCCTTTGAATAGCTACTTCCTGAGTTTATTACAGATTGCTATTTTCTATAGACAATGAAGAAAAGGAAAGCTGGAATATAAAGATGATTGATCATTGAAAGTCATTGGGATATAAATTAATAGTAATCTGAAATTACAATGTAACTCAGTAGATGAATATGGTTCAGTTTGAAAATTTAGATTTATATCACAAATGTGTAATTGTTTAAAGGGAGACCAGTTCTTAACCACTCAGTTTTAATTGCCTTTTGATGTCCCTTTTACAAATAAATAAATTAAGAGATTTAACCAAACAAAATCATGAAATAGGTGACCAAATCTATAATATATTCAAAGAGACCAATGCAGAGAGACTTATCTGTATATAAAATATGGAACTTTGAAGAGCTATTCCCAAAGTGGAAAAATTGTTTTCATGAGGTCAATAATGACAGGGCTGAGAAAATACCTTGCAAATTACAGAGAAGAATAAACTATTTAAGTCATTGAATCATGAAGATTTGCATATTCTGGTCTTCACGCCACATGAAACAAAAGCAATACATACATATGGCAACATTTATTTAAAAATATTTTACTATTAATCAAATTCTTTACTGCTAATACTCTAATTCTTTTCTAAAGAGTATGTTCAAGACTGGACTTATATAATTAATTAGAACTGAGAAACTTAATAGCATTTTTTATTTCCTTTCTTTACCCAGAAACGTAAATTAATAGTTGCTTTATGGTAATTAAATAGTTAAATATTCTGCAATGAAAAACAAGTGCATTTATCTTCTACGTATTTCTTTGTAAAAAATAAAAAGCACAATGAGACTTGAGATTAATTGCTTTGATAAAATTCCATGAAGTTTTCGGTTTCAAACTTGGCCTTTGTTTTTAGGTGGTAGTTAAAAGTTAGCTAGATAATGAATTTCCAATCTCATTAGTCAATGCTTGAATATACTTAGTTCATTCTTCAGAGATGAATAATGTTCAGTGAAATTCTTAATCAATTCAATTGTTTTTAAGAGAAACTTGCAAGGTACAAAATTGACTAAAGTTATTCCCTTTTTTTCTTCCTCTCACTCTCGGAGGTACTTGCTTTAGCGGATGCAAATACCAGCCTTTGAAAGTGCTTCTTTCTCTATGATCATTAGGCTTGTCCTAACTACAGTAAACTTGAAGAACACAAGCTACAAGAAAGTGCAAATAACCAAACAGCTTTGTGGTACCCTACCCTCTCGACTCTCACAGTGATGACTTTAATGGGTCATCATGGGTAAAATTTTAAGAAACCTCCTGAACTCTCCAAGAAAGGGTGAATTATATGCAATATAGTTTTAGTGTTAAATGTATTTTATAGCACTATCTCTGTAAACATTAGTATTTACAGGAAGTTTGTATTAATTAGTCTATTTGATTAGCAAGAATATCTACCACATGGCCCTGCCTGGGTGGTTCAGTTAGTTGGAGTGTCGACCTGTGCACTAAAGTGCGGCAGGTTCGATTGCTGGGCAACGGATCGATGTTTCTGCCTCACCTCAATGTTTCTCTCTCTCTCCCTCTCTTTCCCCCTTCCTCTCCCTCTAAAATCAATAAATATGTATCGTCAGGTGAAGATTTAGAAACAGAAAAGAATATCTATCACGTTTTACTATATGAAAGGATTTTTTAAAAACCCACAATTTATTGCCTGGCTGGTGTAGCTCAGTGGATTGAGCACGGGCCTGTGAATCAAAGGGTCACCGGTTCGATTCCTAGTCAGAGCACATGCCTGAGTTGCAGGCTAGGTCCCCAGTAGGGGACACATGAGAAACAACCACACATTGATGTTTCTCTCCCACTCTTTCACCTTCCCTTCTCCTCTAAAAATAAATAAGTAAAATATTTTAAGAAAACAAACCAAAATTTATTTTAAAATATCTAATCCTTGCTTTATTATGCCTTGACTCTGAGCAGGAACTATTCGTGTCTAATTCAGTTGAAATATCATTTATTCTTTAATCCTAGAATTTTGAAATCTGTCTACATGCAGGAGTATAGTATGAAAGGAGGAAGCAGCTATACATGAGAAGGAAGCTGGGAAAGGGAAGATACTTACTGGAATCTGCCTTCGTTTGCAGTTGTCTGGCTTGACTAAGGAGGTTCTCGCTCTCATCTTTATGGTAAATGATTTGTGTATCAATCCCACTCACAGCCTACAAAGGAATTGAGTGGAAAAAGTCAGAATGATCGCAGAAGAGCTATTCATGATTTTAGGATTTAAATGATGCAGTTTTATCTGCTAAACACAAAGCAAAATTCACACAGGTTCATTTTCAGAGCTCAAAAGCAAGGTCAAGCATAAACATGAGACAATAATGTCCTTGGCATTTTCAAGATAAATGTTTTTTTGAGGAAAACTCAGTGAACCAGGGACAGTCCCTGGCTGAGGTCCCATAAAAGTGCTTGTCATGTAGAGGCCATCAATAAACAACTTATGAGTTGAAAAATCAGAAGGTGAAAGGGATTAAGGAGTACAAATCACCAGTTATACAAATAGTCATGGAAATATAAAGGGAATATAGGGATATAATCAATAACATTATAATAATCATGTATGGTGCCAGGTGGGTATTAGACTTATAGGATTGATCACTTTGTAAGGTATATAATTGTCTAATTACTACGTTGTACACCAAAACTAATATAATATTGATTGTCAACTGTAATTAGGAAATAAATTGAAAAAAAAAGAAAAAAACTGAATACATGCATAAGCATATTCTCTATCACCAGGAACTAGTCTTAAATATGTTTTATTCAGGGACTGTGGCTTAAAAAACACTGTCCAAGAAAGTGGCATTTGCTGTCTGGAGTAGGACACATCTTGAAGAACTGGCACTACTGAAACATTCATAACGTAAATCAAACGATTTCTTAGTTCTGCTCTTTCTGCCATTTGTGTTACATTAGAAACTCAACAGATGACATTAGGAAACAGAAAAGTCATAGCTGGGAAAAGGCAACATATAAATTAACTTTAAAATAACAGAACACTCACATCATAAATTTGGTCAGTGATGTTCAAAGCCAATTCTGCTGTATCGTTGGCTTCACTAACATAATTGGCAATATTTTCATAGACATTTGAAGCATCCAAAGCCTTCTGAACCAGCCCGTTCATATCTGAACTGTGTAAATTCCTGTTAATGAACAAACTTGTCATTATTTTTCTATTTTACCTCCTTGGGAAACAGGGCCATTTGTGGGGCTTGACTGGACACTGCCAGGACCCCAGGCGCTTCCTGTTATTCACAGTCATCTGGCTTGAGAAGGTTTTCAAAAGTTTCTTCCCTAGGGCAACATCTCCTTTGCATTCCTCTGCCTCTGGTGACTCCAAAACCACTCTGTTTGGCTCAATGGCGGCTGCCTGCCTGGCAGTAGCCACAAGAAAAGGCAATGACTTAACAACAACCCTCTACACCTCTTCAAGCCAGAGTTTATGTGTGGTGGCGGTCAGGCAGAGGAATGAACCCAGTCATCCCCACCTACTACTTACCCAGATCAGCATTGCTACTTCCCTCTCCATAGAAGAAACCAAGGGTCTCAGAGGTGGTGCACAACCTCAGCACAGTGTTAGGTATCAGCTGGTTTCACTATTGATTCAACCTTATTCTCCTCCTTTCTGATATGGCCCTATTTCCCTTATATTACAGATCATATTTTTCCTTAAGAAGGGGAATAACATGCACGGAGCATGTATGTGCTCTTAACACACCCGTGACCTTTTTATAGAAGCAGGTAAGGCTCTGAGACAGGGTACATTGCTTGCCCAAGGCACACATGGGTAAGATTTGTCTCACTCCTGGGGCCCAGCTGCCTCCTTGAAGCACACAGCTCTATCCATACTTCCCCACCTCTGCCCTATACACCGTGTTCTCTGCTTTTGCCCCTTTTTGGCTTCTGTCATGTTCATCTAACGTATATTGAGTACCCATAATGCACTGGACATTCATAGAGGTGCTGATGACATTATATGTCTTGAGGACTGATATGAGGTACAACAGGGGTAAAACATGTGAAATGATTGGTGCCATGCCTGGCATTTGGTACACATCAGGATTTATTTTTATAGCAAGGTATTTCCTGAATTGTAATTTCAAACTGGTCAATAATTCATTTTTTTGACAAATACTTCTTTTTCCTTTAGAACATAAATGCCACCTCCTTTTCTGTGGCTCATGCTCAGTTATTTGTCTCAGTTTTATTCAGTTTTAAATCTACTAGATTCACAATTTTTTCTTAGTTTCAATCATTGACGAGTAACATCCCTTAATTCAGCAGTAACTTCCAGAAGATGCTCTGTGACCAGTATTGAGATAGCAGGTCCCACGTTGGTTCATCTCCTGAAATGCTCTGACCTGCTGAGCTCGGTGAAGGGGTTCTCAGTCTCCTGCATCCACTTTCAGTTCTTGTGTGCTCTCTAAGGCTCTGACTGACTTCCTCTGTGTATCCTTGGCAATTTCCTCCTCTTTCATTGTTCAAGGCCATTATTATTCTGGTTCCTCTGGTGTAGGGCTGGCTTATCCATGAGACATAGTAGGGGCTCACAGAAATGTTTTCATCTTAATTTTTTTAGCAGAAGAAAAAATGAGTATAATGGTTACATTTGTTTCTATTTTTATTTTTTAAATTTATTTTTATGTTTTTTAATGCTGTTCAAGTACAGTGGACTCCGTTTTCACCCCCCCCATCCCTACCTCCCACCCTCAATCCTACCCCATTTGGTTGTGTCTATGTGTCCTTTATACATACATGTTCCTTGATGACCCTTCCCCTCCCCCCGCCTTATCCCCTCCCTCCTCGCTTCTGGTTACTGTCAGTTTGTTCTTTATTTCAATGTCTCTGGTTATATTTTGCTTGCTTGTTTGTTTTGATGATTAGGTTCCACTTACATGTGAGATCATATGGTCTTTGTCTTTTACCGCCTGGCTTATTTCACTTAGCATAATGTTCTCCAGTTCCATCCATGCTATTGTGAAGGGTAGGAGCTCCTTCTTTCTTTCTGCTGTGCAGTATTTCATCATGTAAATGTACCACAGTTTTTTGATCCACTCATTTACTGATAGGCACTTAGGTTGCTTCCAACATTTGGTTTTGTAAATTGTGTTGCTATGAACATTGGGGTGCATAGGTTCTTTTGAATTGGTGTTTCAGGGTTCTTAGGGTATAATTCCAGCAGTGGAATTGCCAGGTTGAAAGGCAGTTCAATCTTTAGTTTTCTGAGGAAACTCCATACTGTTTTGTTTTTATATTATCGCAGTCATGATATATAATTTTAAACTTACTATGAGGGAAGAAGCCTGCAGAGCCACAAGTACCTAGGGCCTATGAAAATCACAGGGCAGCCCCGCTTTGTAGAGGAAATTCTGATCTTGCTGCTTCTTCCTCCCTGCAACCCCTTGTTCTTAGAAGTGGCTTAGCAAGTAAAATACAAGGAAGTTTTAAAAGAAAGGGATAAAAGGAATAAAATGCTACAACTACTTATTAATATTTTAAAATTTTGCGAGCTAGAGTGGTAAGAAGATGCACCAAGGAGCCCGAAACAAAGCCTTCGTTACTTGCTTTTGTAAATAGGCACAAAACAGGTACTATATCAATATACAAAATAAAATGTGCTTTTGAAATGGAAGCTTCTTGATGAACAATGTTTACCTATTTTTGAAGCACAGTAGGCAAATCATCGGGTATGTAATATTCACATTTTCAAGGAAATATGTCTGTAAATTTGGATGGTGCCCTGCATATATCTAGTCAGAAATATCCTAAACACAAAAGGGACCTCAGGGTGACCGATGTTCCTGAACACGTTTCATGGAAAGCGTGTCGTAACTGGGAGTCATGCTAGAACACTGCTTGCTGCAGAGTAGCACTGAGAGGTGTGTGTGGGGGTCCCCATCGGTAGGCTGGTTGATACGATGACAAGATAATGCTGAAGAGCATCACAGGATGGGTCTCAAAAATCATATTCTACCAATAAAGCACATTATCTAAAGCAGTATTTCATCCAAGTCCCATGTTATTGGTTTCATCAAAAGCCCATTTTCCGGGAGCATGACACAGAGCTGGATATAACGCCATCTCACACAGCAAGATTTTATGTGACTTCTCTCTCTCTCTCAGTTCTCAGGAGACTTGGAAAGATATTTGAAATTTTTGATAATCAGGAATAAAAAGATGATTTAAGTTTTGAACAGAAGTTGCTATTGATTCTGATTTTGCTCATGATCTTTACTGATTCTTGCTCCTAACTGCCAGATTTGCAGTCCTTTCTCTATAATTATCTCATTATTTATCTATTATGTCAGGGTCATGAATTCAATTCCAATTTTTCAGCACATTTCAATTAACATTAATTGACTGCCCAAGGGGTGCATGGCTCTGTTCTAAATGCGATGAGGAAAATTGTTCATTGATTTTTCTCTTAATAGGTGTCGAGATCAAACAGATCCTGTTGGGAACTGTGGAGTGTTGAAAGTATTTACCAGAAGTCAGTTGTATTGCCAACTTCCAGTCAGCTTTAAGACACTTAAGTGTGGAAAACTAATAATGCCTATGAAATAAATAGGGATGATGATAGACTTAGACCTTGTAAGGGGATCTGATCTATTTGGTAATATTTTTTGCAACAGTTATGGCCCTAAGTGAATGCATTAGGTCATTCTATTATTAACTGTAAAACAGAACCCCTTTTGCCCCAAACACAGGTCTGTGATCTGACAGATTTTTTTAAATTGAAAAACTGCCTCCCCAAAGCAATGATAATAAAAAAATTATCGGTTCTCAGACTAACCATCAATAAACAAATGAACAAACAAACCCAATCTTTAAACCAACCTGCTAACATTATATCCTAGTAACTCTGGCATATGGAATTGAAGGAAAATAAGTTAATCAGCCCATGTAGATATCTGCATTTCTAAAACCAGGATATTACCTGCTCAGTTCATCAGCCTCTTGTTGAAGGTTGTGGGCGTGGTCAACAGCTTCTTGGACTAAATCATGACTGAGATTACTTAGGTTGAACAGTTTTCCCTGTAGTTCATCTCTGGCTCCATCTATTTCAGCATAAATCCCTGAGGCATTCTAAATTATTTTTAAAAATGAATTTAATTTAGAAAAATTTAAAAACATTTTCCCTAGGGACCATCAAAAGATAATCTCTATTATTCCCATTACAAAGTTCAGTAAATTTCAGGCCAGGTCAACATGCGCCTACAATTCTATAAGTAGATATCAATATTTACCTATTTCTCTTGCATCTTCAATCCCTTGTTCTGTACACATTGCTTCCTAGCATTCAGACATGCTCTGCCATCTCTGACCCGAAAACCAAACTAAGCTCGCATCTGAGTCGCTGCTTTCTCCCAGTCAGTCTCCTATCTCTCTGGGCAGGAAGGAGAGTTTGAAAGCTGGTGTTCCTCAGGGTTTGACTCAGCCCTCTTCTTCCCAAGAAATCTAACTCTTTTCTCTGAGCCCAGTCTTTTCGTCTTCAAATTCATTCCCTGACATCCTGCAGGAATGCTGATCTTTCTATTGGGCTAATCTGGTTATGTTATTTCCCTTCTCAAAATCCGCCATTGTTTTGCAGGTACAAATTCAATTCCTTAACACGTCTCGTCAACTGACCCCCTTCTCTCACACCAATTTCATTTCTCAGCATTCTTCAGCATGCTGCGTAGGCCCCTGTGTCTTTGCACATACCATTTTCTCTGTCTGCAGAATACTGTTCCCTTGTCTTCTGTATCATCATCTGGAAAAGTTCTACTCATCCTTCCACATTCATCTCAGAGATCACTTCCCTTATGAAGCTGTCCCTAACTCCTCCAGGGTGAGTTCAGTGTGGTCACATAGGTTTTAAATCTACGTACTTCATTACAGTAATCCTTTCATTTGAATATCGCACTCACCAGATTGCACAATCTTGGGAGACAGAAACTATGTTTAATTTATTTTGAATTCCCAGAATGTAATATACTTCCTGGCACAGAGGGTTTCTTTTTATGGAGACAGTATTAAACCTCTAGCCTTTTGGTTGGTTGCGTGGGGATCAATACTTGAAAAAATATGTTTAATTGTATAAACAAAAAAAGTGCCATGGACATTCTACCTTTACTCATTGCCTCATTCAAACTGTACTTATTTTGTGCCTACTATGTGCCAGGTACTCTTTTAGGAGATTGCGTGTCCATTTGCAAACACAGTCTCTGCTATGAATTTACGATCTGCTGGGAAGATACAGATAATAAACAAGTGATAAAATAAATGAGCAAGCTAATTTCAGGGAGTAAAAGTCTACTGAATAAGATACAACAGGTGAGAGGTGTTGGAAAGTGATCAGAAATAAGAGGCTCACTTAGATTGAATGGTCACAAGAACATTGGCCATTGGAAAATTTTGGGATAGCAGGTAAAAAATGCTGAGGCAGGAAAAAATTATGGTGTGTTAGAAAAACAGAGAGGGGTTGGGGTGTGATAGTCTGGAGTGCAGTGGTTGAGGGAGACAGTGCGGCATGAGGTCAGAAGGGTGGGCCAGAGCCAGGTCACTTAGGGTCTCCTGGGCCATGGTAAAATGAGGTGCTTCCTACTCTGAGTGTCCCTGGAGGTTTTATGTAGGAGAAATAATGTGGTCTGATCACGTACTTAAAGAATTGTCCTGCCACTGCCAAGGATGAGTCTTGGGGGGCAGGAGCAGAGGCAAACGGATCAGTAGGAGGCAGATCACATTGGAAATGAGGAGTCTTAGACTAAGGAGTAGCAGCAGAGAAGAAGGTAAGCATTTATTCTGGAGGTAGGGCCAACAGGTCTTGCTGAAATGGGAGTGAGCAGAAAGCAGAAATCAAGATGACTACAGAATTTTGATTTGAGCTCATGAGTTGTGCTGTGTACTGAGGTGGGGGAGACTAGAAAGAAAAGGCAGATTTTATTCAGACTATTTACATTTGATATGCCTGTTACATATCCAAGTAGCAGATGAAATTGTAGTTTTGCTACAAACAATGCAGAGTTCTTACTTGAAAACATCAAGTAAGCATTTGCATATAAGAATTTGGAATTCGGTGAAGGTATCAGTCAGAGGTATAAATCGTGGAATAATGCATATAATTATTTTATAAAGTCATGGGGTTCAATGGGATTAACTAGCAAGAGAGTATGACTAGACGGAAAGGCCCTGGACTGAGTAGTGAGCCATTTATTGTCCAGAGCGGGGATTAACCTGGCCCAATGCCTTCCTTGTATGGCCCAAAGCCCGAATAGTTTTTACATTTTTAAAAAATTGTAAAACAATGACAAACAAAACCCAAGAAAAGAATAAGGAAGAACAGTTGTATGTGGCCTGCAGAGCCTGAAATATTTACCACACAGAGGATGTGCAGTGGTGAAGCCAACAAAAGAGGAGGAAATGGCCAATGAGGTGGGAGGGGAGCCAGGTTGGGTGCAGTATTGGAGGACCCAGGACAGGATCTTTAAATAAGGAGGAAAGGTTCATAGTGCAAGGCTGAGAACGCTGAGGAGAGAAGTACAGCCATGGTTTTGGCTATGTTGAGGTTGCTGGTGCCTTGGACAAGCGCAGCCTCAGTGGAGGGGCATGGACTCTCGTTTGGTGTGGGTCGAGAACAGTAGACAGTGTGGGGCTGGAGAGTGGAAACAGCAAGTGTAAATGACTTGAGATATTTTGCTGTGAAGCTCAGAATAGTAATGAGGCAGGCATTAAAGGGAATGTGAGCCAGGGCTTTTTTTTCTTTTTGATTTTTAAAAGATAGGGACTATTAGGCATGTCTGTATGTTGGCAGTGATGATCCAGTGAAGGGTAAGAACTGGGTGAATCAGAGAGGGAATGCTTTCAGGAGCCATACCCTGCTACCTTGCTTTCAAGGTGGGGAAGGGTAGGATTTAGAAAATAGGTGGAGGGATGGGACTGTGAGGGAAGAGGGAATGCTTTATTATTTATTACAGGAAGGAAGGTAGAAGTCTGGATACAGATGCAGGTGAGCTGGTAGATCTGGGGAGGAAATATGAGAACAGTTCTTTTTGTTCTTAATTTTTTAGTGAAGCATGAAACAAATTCACCAGCTAGACAGATAGAACAGGAGGTGGGTTTCCCATCAGTTATGTTGCCAGCACTTGGTGTGGCCACAATGCTGGGGGTAGTTGTGTTTATTGGGGATACAAGGTTAGAATTCTCAGGTGAGTACAGTAGGGGAATAGTATGGGAGTTAAGGGTGTTTGCAAAGAATGATTATATTGATAGCTTTAGCTGCTCAGAGGGAAGAGATGATATGAGAAAACGATAAATGAAGTGGAGGAGGTCTCCATGTGGCCAGAGAATTGTTGGAGTGGGCATTGTAGTAGCCACTCGTCTCATGTGGCACTTTTGAACACATGAACTATGGCTAATGTGATTGAGGAATTAAAATTTTAATTTAAATTATTTAAAGTTAACCAGCCATATATGGGTAGTGGCCACGGTTCAATGAAACTGAAAAATTCAGTCACCTGATCTTATTTTTATAACGCCAGCTAACTTGATAGATTTGAATTGGATTCAATTGTTCTGTGACACGGAGCTGCTGTTCTAATCTGCTATCAGTACAAACCTGAACAGGTCACATGCATTCTTACCTTTATTACATCATCAAGTTCTGCAAGGGTCAGACGAGGGATTATCAGAGAGTCCGAAGATGTCCTCAGGGAAGCATTCACCCCATCCATGTATTCCCTCACTTTGTCGTGTTGTTTCTGCAGGAAGGAAGAGCAAAGGAGAGAGGACGAGAAGGCGGCTTCAGAGAAAGCATCAGGCAGAGTGGTCAGTGTCAGCTCGTTGTCTTTGCACCCAGACAGATGGGGCTCCAATCTCAGCCCCACCACCTGCATGATTGCTGTGTGACTTTGGGGAATTCTATCTTCTGAATGCTCAGTTTTCTCATTTACAGCACGGAGAGAACAAAAGGAAGCACCTTGGAGCTTTGAAACATGTGGTTGGGATTATTACTTAAAACGTCATTATTTCAGAGTTAACACTTGACTTCATAAATATAAAGTGAAATTATGAATATGGGATTGAATGTAAACTCTCCATTTGCAACAACAGGAAAATGAATGAATTCAAAAAGTGTTTATCACATGCTAACTTGGTGCACAAATAGCTTATTTGCACAGGAATAAAGCATAGACAAAACAATCTTAATGTCCTTTATACAATTTAAAATGGCCTTATTATCAAAGCACACAATTGTGATCTTCCTTTCTCCTACTCTGAGCTCATTATGTTAAATACTCAGATATTTTGAGAAGGGAAATTGCCTGCGTTGCTAATACATTTCCTGATGAATGCTTTAATTTCCACCTTTACTACTGGATGCTGTGATTGTGAAGAAATATGATGGCACTTCAAATGAGTTCAGAGTTTGAGAGTGACACGGAATGAAACTTTAAGAGGAAAAAGGAAAAGACTCATTTTATAATCTGAGTAAAAAATGAATTTAAGTTACATTAGCTATAATAATTTGAGGTGGGGTTGAAATATGTAAGCTATGGTATAATCTAGGACATCCTAGGAATAATGAGAGAAGCCCAGATATAGCAGGATATACATTAAAACTTTCTTAGTTCATCTTCATGTTTTTCGGACTGCCTGAGGTCTTTCCTGATTTAGTGGAAGGGAAGATGGAGTCCATCTTCTCCGAATGTGTTGCTACAGGGGAAGATGAAGGTCTAGGGACAGAAAAGAATCCCATTTGAACATCCTCATAATGCAAGAACATTGAAAATCTTGGTATCCATCAAGCTCAATACAGTGTGACTATCTAGGCTTAATTATTCTTATCTCCACAAGGAGAAGTAGTTATATAGCTCTGCACAAAAGCAATATTTTAAAGTATATAAGGGAAGCAGGATAAAAAGGCTGATATTTGTAGAAGACCACTCTGCGTGGTGTGGGCCCAGCTCCCACTTGGAGATGCACAGGACCCACGCCCACAGATAGGTTCTCTCATGGGGAATCAGGCCTGCATTGTACCTAGCCTGCTATGAGACTTGCTTTTGCTAAAACTCCCTCACCCTGAATTGAGGTAGCAAACATTTACTGCAAAGTAACTTCCTAAAATCCATGCTAAACCTTCCAAGGGTGAGTGTAACCAGTTCAATCACTTCTCCCTTCTCATTTGCAAATATCCTTCTTCTGTGATGTGATTAGTGGCAACGTCTCCTTTGTTTTCTGTAAAAGGTAACCACCTAAAGTGAACCTGTGCACAGTAAATGAGGACCATCATGTAATGTGTGGAGAAACCCAATAAAGGCCTGTCATGGTGGAGGCCGAGGTTTTTTTCTCCCCTTGAAAGAAAAACCATGCCATCCCTTTTCCTCCACAGGACGTGGTAGTCTGTGTGAATTTCTCATGCCTCATTCACAATGTGGCGGACCCCATGAGCCGGGGTCTGCATCAGATATTTACTTAGTTCTCTCAGAGCATTTTTCTTTTTACAGAGTCTGAGCTATAACCCCATCTGGAGCCCTTGGCTCTGGGTCGCCTTACGGGAACAACTGCTAACACCCCGAGGTCACAGCCAAACTTCAAAGCCATGTGCTTATGGCACTGCGGGATAAGTTGATTTGTAGTAGCTAGAAAACAATATGCTTCAAGTTAAAGGGTCTCCCCCAAAACACTGGAATGAGTACAATTAACTTTGAAACAAGTAAAGATATTCCCACAGAAAGATGGCCCACTTGAACAAAAGAAAGTTTTAGAGACAAATAATTATGAAAATGACAACATTATTCGGCATGCTTCAATATCCATTTCACATATTTAAAAAAAAATTCCTGACCCTTGAAAAAATAATAAAAACAGTCCTGGGAAAGCAGAGTTTAAGCTTATGAGAATCTCTAAATGGTACTTTGCAAAGAGTACTTAACCTATTTTTGAAATGTAGAATATTACATTCATCTGATAAACATATTTATCATGCTGCTACCCTTTGGTATTGGGAGTAGGAGATGAAATAAATATGTAATTGTTAGTTGTGCGGTTTCTGTTGGCACCAATCAAAGTGATTTTACTTCGTTTTGTATAAAGACTGGAATTTGGGGGTTATTATAACTGATGAAGTTAAAATACTTAAGTTGAGTGGGGGAGACAGATCCATGAAGAGACTGGTCACAATCACAGAAAGAGATGAGGGCAAGGCACCCTGTAGGGTTGCTGCATTGGCGCTCCTGCTATTCAGAAGAGAGGGGCAGGCCTCCTGGAGGAGGTGATACCTGGGGGTATCCAGGTAAAGGAGGAAAGAAGTCTGCTTTTCAGGCATATGGGATTATCGGTAGAGTGATACTGCCTGAACTGAACGTGTGAAGCAGGGAGATGGCAAGAGGCAGAGCTGAGGAGGCTGGCAAGGGCCCCTCTGAGAGACTAACTACCACGTGCCACGTGAAACAGCACAGACTGTCCTATAAGATGTATCTTTCAATTTTTTTAACCATGATTCACAGTAAAACAATGTATTTAACAATATGTTGCAGTCCAGTAATCATACCTAACTAAAATACAAATTTTTTTCCTTAAAAAAATGCTGGTTATGAGCACTCAAAACTTATTTTATGATTCACTAAATCAGCGATTTTCAACCAGTGTGCTGCAAGAATTTTTAAAACATGTAATACCTGACTAATTAGTCAGGGGCACAGACCTCTTTTCCTTTAGATTGCCAAATTTAAAAAAAATGACAACAGCTAACACAAAAATAGTCGTTAGGTGTGAGTGAATCAAAATTATACCTATTTTGTTTTGTCAGATTGGCGACACACAGTATGTTCCTGGGTGTGCCGCAGAAATTTAGCAGTTAGTTTATGTGCGTCATGAGATGCAAAAGGTTGAAAATCTCTGCACGAAATGGTTGAAAGCTGTAGCATTAAAGGCACTATATGGGCTGTAAGGCAAAAATGAAGACTTTCAGGAAGAGCAAAAGGACAACAAGGTCAGCACTTCAGAGGGAGGAGCCTCCTACTCGGGCAGGATGGGAGGGCAGTTGGAAGGGAGCAGAAATGCGGGAGGGAGAGGACGAGGCTATTTTGGTTGAGAAATGAAGGCCCACGCTAGAGAAGTTATAAAGAGAAAACAGAACTAAAAATAATCCGATGGTAAAACTGGCAGGATCCTGTGGTTGGCTAGATGTGGGAGGTGAGAAAGAAGGGAAATTCAACGATAAGGATGAGTCTCAGTAACTCTCTTGAAATCTACTTGAAGAAATTTTCTTGTGTGACACTTATACTTTCGTTGTTGCATAAGGTAATCATGCATTTGCTTAACAAAGAATGCTATCCTGACCATTATTATTCTAAAAAATATTGGCTAAGGGATTGCTGCTGTTAGAAAATGGTGGTGATAAATGTAATTCACTTTTATTTAGGACATTTTACAAGGACTTACCGAGAGGCAGTGATGACTGAAAATCAGGTAGAGAGCCTAATTTAAGGCAATTTTGTCCACCATAAAAATAAACATAAGCGAATTAATGAATTTGCTCATAGTTTCCTAATTTTTCATTCTAGCATTCTTAAGTATGTCAACCTATGCACATGTCTTTCTATCAGAGGACTCCTCTTGGGGGTGGTGTGAGTGCATGCATTGCTTGGAGCACACAAGTGACCACAGCTGTTTTTAGCCCTGCATTTGTGTGTACGCACAAATCCTGGCCCCATAGGGCTAACTGCCTTTGCAAGCTATGGACACATCTGGGATTTTCCTCACTTCTTTGTATTTGCATGACCTTGGCTTGAATTAAACTCCCTATGTCTGCAGCTGCTGACCAGCCAGGCTGTGAGATTTATTTGTCATGTCTTTCTAAAAATTACACATATCCTCACAGGAACATGGTTCTGGGTTGTTTTGGTGTTCTAGTGCTGTCAGTATAAAAATAAAAAAGTTAGGCACAAGAACAGTGCAATACACACTCACTTGCAAGAGCAACACATTCATACAGGAGGATCTGAGCACCAAGAATGATTGCATTCTTATGAATGCAAAATCTAAACAATTTTCATGGTTTCAGCTTGATTTTAAATGTACACATTTACATGAACAAATTATAGTGGCAAAAATGTACAAATGTTTTAAAAATGTATACCACCTGCACCCTTTCGGCACAACTTTGTGTGGTGTTGCTTATGCCTGAAATGCATCGACAGTTCTAGTGTCCACTGTACCTCGTGGTCCCGCTGCCTGGCTGCCGTGGCTCTGTTCATGTCTTCTGCATCCCTGATATGGACAAGGGCCTCGTGAAGTGATTCCTGGAGGTCTGACAATTTAGCATGGTAGTCGTCCAGCTGCTCCAGGACCACAGGAAACAGAGATCGGGTATCATTGTATAGTCGCTGCCAACTCTCAGCCTGGCTTAACACTGGGAAGAAAAGTGACATGGAAACTCAGTCTGCGCTTCTGCTGTCTCCTCCCCTTCCATCAGCATTTAGAGATGCAAACTTGTCAGGCTATGCCTCCTTTAGCCATAGAGATTGGTGGTGTTGTTCACAAAATAAGCCCATGTTTTATATTTGAAGTAAAAAGAAAAATACTATTTTGTAGGGTTTGAGAGCTCCTGGAGGGTATATTATACTAGCCAAAAGTTAGCTTTCCTACTGAGACTATGTTTTATGTGGAAACCATGGCATTATACTACATTGATTATTGCCCAGATTATTCCTAATTTTACCATATAAAGGGGATTTAGAAATATTATACTGTTACTATTAAAATAACCAAAATTACCTTGTCTGTTACGGACAAGTGAGGTTTACGACCATTCATTTTCTGTATTTTTTCCAGCTAACTGTTTTTAGTTAGTTCCTTTAGGTCAAACCTAAATCTTTAATTTGGGTGAAAAGAAGATGAAATGGCAATGGTATATTCTTAAACTTTGTATATGCTTTTGTTCTCTGATCAAAGTTACATGCATTGACTAGGCACCTTAATTTTTTTTTCCTCCAGGGAGTATCAGTCTGTCTTGTTCATGTTTTATATTTTCCTTCCTCACCATGAGCAGAAGACACAGTTCATGGCTGAGTAAAGAAAGTGGTTGAAGATGCTGTCACTAGGTGGAAGGCGGCTGAGTGGGAGATGTGATTGGCCCCATTTCCCCGGGGCAGTCTCATTACATTCCAAAAAGGCAAGGGGCATGGAAGCCTCTGGCTGTGAACTGGAGCGTCAGCCTTCCTGACTGTAGGCTTCCTCCCGACTCAGAAAGGGGACCTGAGATTCTACGATGGCTTTACTGTGACTTTGTTCATTTGCTATCATAATATCCCTTTACGCCAAGAACATTCCTCTTCTAGAGTGTTCACATTAATTGTTAGCAGAAATTGATCGTGACAATGGCAGGGAAATGGTTTAGTGCAGGTGTTTGTAATCCGTTCTGTGCGTGTAATCTAGTAAGTCCCTTAGACCCCCTTTTGTAATGCTTTTTAAATGCATAAAACAAAACACACAGAGTTAAAAAGGAGGCCAATATATTAAAAAACAAATTGGTAATATAATAATATGTTTCCTTATTAATGCATAAAATAATGAGACTTAGGGGTGGGATTAATGACTACTATAATTTTGAATTATCAATGAATTTAATGTTTTGAGATAATAGCAACAGTTAAAATATGATATGCAAACCAGTGGCTTCTTTTGATAATCGTGTAGATTAAAATGGACACAAATGTTTTGCAATTGTTCCCATCAAGAGTAGAGTCTATATCCTTAGCCCTTGAATCTGGGTTGTCATGACTAATAGAATGGACATGGCATTGTTGGGTTCCAAGGATAGGCCTCAACAGACCTCACACTCTCCATTCTTGCCATCTTGGAAGGCAGCCACCTAGCTTCCTTGAGGCTAAGCCATGGAGGGAGAGGCCCAGCCATCTGAGCTAAAGCCCCAGACACATAAGTGAGCTCAACCATGCCACATGGGGCAGAGATGAGCTGTTCAGGTTGAGCCTAGCCCAAGTTGCCAACTTGTGAAATCATGAGCACATAAATAGTTACTGTTTTAAATGAATATGTTTCGGTGGATTGTCAGACAGTAATTGATTAATTGATAACTGATGTAGGGACCAACTCAGAAGTTCACTAATACTATTGTGATTTGATTTCTACAGGTGTCGTTAAAGGAAATGTTAAATTCCCATCGAGGTTAAAACTCATTAGAAGTCATTCATGGACTTTGGAACATGAATGTTGCTGAACCTGTAGATTTACTGGCTTCTCAACATAATTTTCCTACTGTAGTTCAGGGAATTGGTTCCCATTAGCCTTCCTTCTCCTGTTTTATACATTTTCAGCAACTGCTAAGTCCTGATTTCTTCTTCTCAGGAGTAAAAAGTTTGATAGGTTCCTTGTGGAACCTCAGCTGTTTCTCAAAAGCTTAAGGTTGGGCCTGTATCTAAAAACTGTGGTCATCTAGTCAAGTTGTGCTGAATGATTCCCTGAGGCCATGGGTAAGTTCAAAATAGCTCTGAATATTGGGAATTGGTTGCTTTGACCAAATGTTGCCCTTTGTCTTGGTGTCCTTTCCTGGACCCACAAAAACAGCTGAGACGTGCTAGGACCTAGGAGTTGAATGCACCTACATTCATAGGCTTCGTCTGCCTCCTCATCCACAAGCTCCCGGTGAGTGAAGAATGGTTGACGGCTTCTAATCTCCTCCAGCATCTTCTGGGCCAACACCAGCTTCTCAGAGATCTCTTCAGGGCTAAGCTCCTGCTCCTCCCCATAATAGAGCATCTTGTTGTTGATCTCTGAAAGGAAGGACATGATGAAGACAGCAGGGAGAGATGACTAGGCATTTTTGCATTGAAAACGTGGGCGAGTGAGGGCAAAGGGCAGGACTGGTCCTCACATGGAAAGAGAGACCCATTGAAAGACAGCATACTGATGTTCATACTGCAAATACTGACCCCAGCAACTGAGTTCAACATTTATTCCAGGGAGAAGTGAAATGTAAGGAAATCACTCCTCTTTGCTTTCCATTTAGTGTCTTCACAATGGGGATGGGATTGATACAAAGCCTGCCCTGAATTCAGCTGTACCTAGTTTCCACAGTGATTAAAAAACATAAACATTTAAGTCACACAACATTTAAATGGAGAGAATGTTCTGAGGTATCTTCTGTCATACGTAGGATGCACTGGAGATATTAATTATACTTCAGCCAAGCATTTATCAAGGCTTCAAGTCAAAATGACAGTATACTATAGTTGTTCAAGTGAGTCTTTCATTTTGTTTTACAGACTAAATATAATATAAAGGTTTGTGAATTTTTTCTGATATGCTTTTTTTCCCCTTGCAATTGCTATTTACTTCTATAGTATGACTGTTCGTCAAAATCGTGCTATTTTGACTGTGGATCATTTTTACTCCATGCCCAAAAGTAGGATAGAGAATTTTAGAATTGGAAGGACCACTGTGGTTCAGAGGGATGGGATGAACGGTCTAAACGCTAGCAGAGCTGAGGAGCTCTCTGACTCCCTGTTTCCGTTACATACGACCAGATGAAAGTTACGCCATTTCCACCTTGTCTTCCCAGGAAGCATTTTATCTTCCTGGCATAAACGAAATTGTATGTCTGTGGTTTATTATGATCTATGTGGTTGGCCAGACAAACATTGCATTCACATAAATCATACCAAGTAAGGGCTTGTATTTTATGTGGCTAATAGCTTGAAGGTCACCAGTAGTTATTTGAGAGACGGTTGGGAGTAGGAATGACACACTATTGGTGTTGGGCAACATTCCTGAATTGGGAAGGAAGGGAAGCAGATGAAGAAAAAGGATTTAATGTTAGAGATATTACTGAGAACATTACAGGGACACCGAGATATGCTAAAAATATTATGAAGGGATTAAACATTCACTTTTCAAGAAATTCTAAAACACTAACTCCTGAAATAAAGTAAACATAGACCCCCCCACACACTTTGAATGAGCACTTGCAAGGCTAAATTCTTTGGTTTTGATAAAAATGTTGTATTTACAATTTTTGTCTGCTTTATTTTGGCTGCTTCTGGTGGAGTTAGAAACGAAATGTAGACAACAGCATTTTTGCCTTTAGCCTTTGGAGACTGTTCATACATTATTACAAAAAGACAAAAAACGATGAAAATGATTGTTTCCCATTTACATTCTTTCATAATTTTAAAAATCTTTTCTTATTCTTAAAACAGTGATTTTGAATTGATGTGCTACAAAGTTTTTAAAACACGCAATTCCGTACTATTTAGTCAGGGACATTGACCTTTTCCCCTTAGACTGCCAAATATAAAGATGATGACAGACAACACAACAATAGTCATTTGATGTGAATGAATCAAAATTTATACTCTTTTTTTGTCAGATCGGCAAAACAATTTTGTTTTGGTGGGCTGCAGAATTTTAGTAATTAGTTTACATGCTCCATGAGACAAAAATGTTTGAAAATCACTGGCTTAAAGGGTCAAATAGAGGGTTTAGAAACTCTCCTAATAAAATACTTTCGAATAAAAATTTGAGTTACAAAAGCAAAGGCAAATTATTTTCTCTGAATGACTTACTAGGATGCTGGCTTTATGTGCTGCCTAGAGGGACATTTATTTCTTAATTACATGAGGTCAGCTAATCCAGATTCAATCTTACTTTTAGAACAAATCAATACTAACTCTAAAATGTTATAGGAAAAGAATATTTTATGGGTAGATGCAAAAGCATGCAATAATGACGAGGGGAGTGGGAAGTGTTTCAAATGTATGCCATTTGTTTTTATTGTGCGTTATAGGCACCAAAGGAAATATAGCACATGATTAATTTTGGCTTGATATATCCGTTTTCTTGGAATATGCCCCCCATACCTCAATATAAAGATATGGCTCTCCCACATGGGTCCCTTTACTGCCATTGTGCCCTGAGATGCACTTGACGTTGTTGTCTAGCTCTTAATATTTAGGATAATAAAAACTATGGAAAGACACACATACTGCTTTTTAGCAGACTATAACCCAAGAAATTTCTCTTCGTCTTAGAACAAACAAAATTGCCTGTTTTCTGTTGGTAAAAGAAGCCTGGTTTTCAATGCGTTATCAAAATAATCTTTAAAATGTGACCTGTACTTATCAGAGATTAGAGCACAAATAAGTGAACCTTCAAGACGGAAGGTAAAAATCTACCACAAAGCTTCCCCCGCCCCGCCCTACCCCCAACTTCGCTTTTCTACTGGATTGGGGACGAGAGCAGGTTGCCTGCCTGGCTCTCAGGAAAGAGCATCAGAGACAGCTCAGGACTACGTGGGCGAGCAGACAGTTTAGCAAAAACACCGTGAGGCAGTGTTTTTGCTACAGATAATCAAGAAAAATGTGAATCCTATTCAACTGTTGCATTTTAGAGACGCCATAGCATACAATTTCCTCTGCCAAAAAGACATTTTGGCATTCCACTTCTGTAAAACGCCTGGAAAGTGAATGATTCTGTACATTTATTCTTGAAAATTTACAGATTGTAAGCAAGGTTGAGTATTCAGAAATCCCAGATAAACAAAGTTGAAGGGCAGACCTTACATGAGTTCAATCCTGTAGCACCCTGACAACAGTTCTTGGCACAGTCGTAAGCACTAACGGTAGCCATTATTTTTTTACTGTTGTTAATAACAGGAATGATTCCTCGACATTAAACTGAACCAGAAGAGGATATATTTACCTTGGATTTTATCCCTCATGTCGTGGGCTTGCTCTACAAGCTGAGTTGCATGGTTAATGGTATCTGTACTTTCCTTCTGAGCCAGTTGGCTCTTCCTTGAGGCTTGACTTTCCTAGAAATAATCCATGTAAACACCAGATTAAGTTTATAACAAGGGAATATTGCATTTGTGTAGGTGGGGCAGGTGGGTATAGTGTATTTTATAAACACAAATTTCCCTGACTTAAGAAAGTTCTGTAAGATACAAAATGGTCCCAGAAACCACGCACGAAGGCTGATGTGATGACCAGCCTTAGGATTACAGAATGCTGTAAGATGAAATGCCACTCCTATGCCATCAGTCACAGTTCAATCTGAACTGACCAGCTTTCATAGGTAATTTACCCTTTGAATTTTCACTGTATCTCAAAATGCCAGACTAGGAAATTTTCCACGTGTGCTGATCAGTTTGACATTGTGCTGACTAAAGAGCTTAAAGCTTCAAAGGGAAAACTGCTGAGAACGTCGACAGATCTCGAGACGCTCCACGTGTCCCATGGCTCCTGGGTGGTCCAGCCGCTGGTGAAACTGAATCACCACGGAAATTCAAAGGGTTCTGCTCACTGGGCTCAACGCTGTTTTCAGTGCTGCTCTCCAGATTCTCATCAACACTCGATGGCACTTGTGCACAAAAAACTGTTCCAGCAGATTTGGCTCAGAATGAATGGGGCTCTTCTCCGAGACGCTGACTCCATTCTCTCAACTTGGGAGCTTCTGTTTCAGAGTTCCCACATAATATTTGTTAAAACAAAATCCCAACTCAAATGTGGCTTCTGAAGGATGTGTGGGGGTGCGTGTGTATGTGTGTCTTTCTCTCTGTGTGTTAAGGGCAGAGCTGATCTAAGAATGGTTCAAGGACGGGACGTTGGTCAGTACGCAAGGCACGGGGGACGTGTACTTCCTTTTGGCATTAGAAGATCGACTCGGGTTATATTTAAGAGGAGGAGAATTCCTTCAGTTGGGCACTTGGGAGATGCCCACTTGTGTCGTCTGGTGTTGTTTGTTTGTTTGTTTTTTTAACTCAGCCCTGTCACTAAGGGCTATGGTACCCGAATGGCAGGGTGACCCACCACACAGAGTGCTGGTAGACCTGCTGCAGTTCACCCAGGACAGGGAAGTAGCCATTCCAGACTCTTCTCCTTTCATCCGGTGTTTTAGCCAGAAAATTATGCCATGATTCTACCTGGAATATTTTTACCCTCCCCAGGCATAACCCAAGCAAGTGGTCCTTAGTCAGGGAAGGGAATGCAGAAATTGTACCACAAGAAATGCGAGCCCTAGAGGCTTCTTTATCAGGCAAGTCCGAAATGCCCTCCACTTGAAGCTCCCTGCGCAGCAGTAACGCAGCCATCAGTCCCTTCCCTGAACAGTGGGCTCTCTGAACGGACACGCATTCTGAGTCCGTGTGTCCCTTCATCCAATTCCCGTCTTTCTCTTGGCTTGCTCTACTGCTTTCCAGTGACTCAAAATTTGTGGTCATTTTAAAATTAGATGATGCAGAAAATAAGATGAATATTTGTAGGGGCCCAGCGGCCATAAGGGGTTAAGGAGAGGATTTCTCACCGCAAGAGTGGTGATGGAAACCTGGTTTCTAGCCTCAAGGCCGTTCTGGGCCCAGACTGCCTCCCAACTGCTGATTATCTGGTTGTTCCCATGCACAGGGGGAAGGCATGGCCTTCTTCGCAGGTGCAAGAAAGTATGCGCTAATGAGAACCTTGTCCTGTGGGAACTTGTAAGCTTTTATCTCAAGGATACGCTTTGTAGCTTCTGAGGCACGGTGCTTAAAAGCTTCGCGCTCTTTCAATAAACTCGCCATGACCCGATGAGTCTTGGACCTCTCTGTTAATATTATTAATAATAATAATATCATCCCTCACCCTGACTTACGAGCCCCCCTGCCGCAGCGGGCTGTGACAAATATTATTCTTGATGTCACCTCAGCCTTTTAAAAAATGTAAACAAAGCCATTTAGAACATTAAAAAAAATTAGGTTGGTTTTTGATCTAGTTTAAACTGGGTTACATTTGCAGAGCACAACATCGTATTTTTGACTTTGGCTTTATCCTTCAAGGAAAAATGTTATTGCTATTAATGTGTTCATTTAACTTATTATGGAAACTTTGAATTGAAACAATAAAAGACAGCTGGAGGATGTTGTCTCTAAGAAAACTGTTTCCTTCTGACAAACACCAGAGGGCGCTTGTTTATACTGAACAAAAGACTCAGGGGCAAAGAGGAACACTGTTACCTTAAAACTGCAAGATTACTGGCTATAATACATAGTAATGCCTTATGTAAATGTTACATTTTATTTATGTGACTTTGCTGATGGAAGGAAATTAATGAAATGAGCACATGGTAAAACAGGTGCCCTTGCTTTAAGAAAAGCTGAAATTAAAAAATTATTTCATAACCATAAATCAATTAATGGTTTACACTGCAAACAGAGTAATCACTTACTCACATAAATAGTGAATTCTCCTTGTCCATATTTGATATAAAAGTCACAGTAAGTATTTGTCATTCAAGTACATAAAGAGTACTGTACCTAGAATACTAATTAAAACAAAATCAACCACATTAAATGAGGATGATACTCGAATCCATCTAGGATGATCATATATTTTATTGTTTAAGTGGGGACACTTTTGAGAGTGAAAGGGGGGAGCCTGTAATAATCGTTCCTGGAGATAAGCATAAACAGGGACAGTCCTGAGCAAACCAATAGTAGGAATGTTGGTGTGCCATTCCGGAATCTGTACAGTGATATCTGCTTCTGTGGATTTTCCTCCCTGCTAAACATGAAGACTTCCACATACTTCTCCAGCCTTGGTCTGCTCCCTGAGCAGCAGACTCAGGTCTCTGACATTATCCATAGATACCTCATCCTTAAATTGTCCAAGGCAATCCACTCTGGGTTTTTAGTCTTAGTCATCCATCTCTCCAAGCCAGAGGTTTTCCTCCTTGTTTATCCTCCTGTCTAATTGGTCACCAAATTGCTTTTATTCCACCTGCCATTCGGGCCCTCCTCCTGGTCCCCACTCCCAGGTCTCAGCTGATCCCTGTTCACTGCAATTCTTTTCAAGTGAAGACAAGGTAGCAATCAGCCACTCAGGTTTAGACTGCTGTGGCCGTCTCCTAATTTGTGTCCCTGTTTTCAGAGTCTTTATTAGCCAGTCTAGCATCCTCACTGGGGAGGAATGCTTCTGAAATTCCACATACGATGAGCTCCTTGTTCTAAGCAAATGCTTCAATGTCCTCCCAAAGTCCACAGGATGAAATTCTTATGTTCCTAGCATGGTGGGCAAGGATCTTCATGATCTGGCGTCTAAGAATTTTTTTAGCTTTATTTCCTGCTTCTTGCTTTAAATTAATTTTCCAGAAGGTCGAGGCCAAGAACACAAAGTGCTGCTTTATATCTCCCAGTTTTGTGGCAATTTTCCCTTGCTTGGAAGTACTTGATAAACTCCTAGTCATTTTGCAATGCACGGGTCAGTGCTCACCTTCCCTGAGGAGTCTTCCCTAAAGGACCCCCGCTGAATCAGTTCATTATTTCTTCCTTAGAGTTATCTTTTTAGGCTGGATCATACCTCGATTATTGAATGCTGCTATAATTTTTTTAAAGACGTCTGGTTTTCCTACTAGACTGTAAGTTAAGAGCAGGCGTTTTATTGTATTCATTTCAGTGTCTCTAGCACCTAGCACAATTACGGTTACATACCAGGTATTAAGTAATTCTTTGGAATTGAAACATTTTTATTTTTTGTCTTGCCTTTTGTCAGAATTAGAAAGGAAACTAAGATGTTTTGATATGTGGAGGTGACCTACTTTCCTTCCATTCCTAAATCTCTCTCTCTCTTTTTTCAGCCTCACCCAAGGACATTTTTTATTGCTTTGAGAGAGAGAGAGAGATCAATAATGTGAGAGAGAAAGATCAATTGGTTGCTTGCTCGTACATGCCCTGACCCGGGATTGAACTCAAAATCTGCGTACATGCCCTGACTGGCAATCGAACCCGTAGCCCTTTGGTCTACAGGATGACACTGCAACCAATTGAGCCACATGTGTCAGGGCCTAGAGATCTGTTTTCATCGAATGCATGGGCATCCTTTAGGGTGGTCCCAGAAGCAGGGTGTAGGAAAGGGCTATAGGATTTCCTAAAAGGGGGCTAGAGAACTTGGATATGGGTATTGGGACAAAATCAGTAACTTTGGGTTAATGTAAATTTTGTGAGATTTGGGTCACATGAGATTCATGTGACAGGTAATTTGCATACAGTTATTTTCAAGTTCAAGAAGCAGCATTAGTGTGATTTTTATCACTGTGGGAATCTACAGTGAAATCTTTCACTCAATTTAAAACCAAACATTAGCCCTGGCTGGTGTAGCTCAGTGGATTGAGTGCAGGCCTGCGAAACAAAGGATCGAGGTTCGATTCCCAGTCAGGGCACATGCCTGGGTTGCAGGCCAGTTCCCAGCAGGGGATCCATGAGAGGCAACCATACATTGATATTTCTCTCCTTTTTTCCTTCCCTTCCCCTCTAAAGATAAATACATTTAAAAAAAATCTTAAAGAGAAATGTTAATTAAAAACAAACAAACAAACACTAGTTACTTTCTTGATAAAAAGCTTTCTAAGACAAAGCTTTTCTTAAATCCTTCTTAGAATCAATTGTGGACTCTTCTAGACTAAGTGCTTGAGGATGCTTGAGAAGTCTTTATGACAAACTCGAGGCACTTATTTGGAAATGTTTCAGCAGGACTGTACTGTCAGAACGGTTGTAGTCAGAAGGACCTATTTCCAGTAAGAATCAGTGGGAACAGCTGGGTGACCGTTCCAGTCGCCTTCTCGTCAACCTCCTGCGCTGGTGGTCTGTTCCTGTCCAGGAGCCTTTTCTGCTGGGATATTACTTTCAAGCTTGCATTATTTCTCCCTATGAAAGCCTGCATTTAACTTACATCGAAAGCTGAAAAACTACACAACAAAATGATTTGTTACACCGAGTCTGAACCGTGGGAGGACCTAATCTTGGTGAGAACATTTCCTCAAAAATTGAGACACTTTTGGCAAGTTCCAGCCCTGATACCAAAATGAAATCATAATGTGCTTTTCATAAAGATTTCTTTCCTGGTATCTCCTTTGAAATTTAAGAGATCTTGCTGCTTTTCAAATGCTGAGAGTTGGGTTAATCCGTGCCATTGCAAGGGAAGCAAGAAAAATTTTCATATGCATTTCAAAGTAGTTGAATCTTCCAAGGAGACAATTAAAGCAATTAACATTTTTAGAAGCTTAATCTCTTAGAAGTTTAAGGGCTCCAAGGTCAAAAGAGATTATCAGAGTTAATTTTTATGGAAAATGAGAATTGTTTTTGAAAAGCATTTCAACAGTTTATGTCAAACACCAGTATAGAAAAGAAGAAATTCCTGAGTACTCTGGGCAGCACTGGCAGGCAGAACAAGGATAAAAAATGCGTTAAACATTTTAATATGTTAAATATAGTGCCTTGTGGCTTAATTGCATTTTTTTATTACTACAGAGGATAGATATTTTTCCACTAGGCTTTTGGGGAGTGTATTTAATAGTTTCTCACATTGACTCTGCTCAATTGTACAAGTCATATTTCCCTCAATATTTTTCTTAGTCTTGTTGACTTTTTCATTTATTTATTTGTTTTACTGGGTATTTGAACTTTTATCTTGTCAATCTATTAGATCTTTTTATTGTAATTCCTCATGCTGTATTTAAATGAATTTTTATTTCATTTCAATTTTTAATAAATATTTAGTTCTGTTTTCTTGTGAATTTGAGATTTAAACTTATGTCTTTAATCTGTCTGGAATTTTATTTTAGAATATGGTAAAAGGTGAGGGTGGAAAGTGATTTTTTTCCCTGTCAAAGTGAAAAATTGCTTTCTCAGCACATTTCTTCTTCTTTCCCTTTATGATTTAATACATCCTTCAGCAAACATTTACATTTTCTATTCTATATAGTAAAGCTTATATCTGGATGCTCTATAGCTCTTACTAATAAAATGCTAAGGCAAACAACTGAACAACTATCCTAATTGAAACACATCAACCATATTAACCAGCAGCAAATATTTTTTAACAAGTTCCCCCTAAGAGCCAGTTTTTTAAGGAAACCAGTCAAAATAGGAAGAAACAGTGGAGTCTAAGTACACCCTTGATTTATTTTAAGGCACTTGTGTCACTGCATATCTTCTGAGCTGTGTTCAGCCTCAGTTGCTGGTGACTAGCTAGGCCCACACCAGCTAAATCCTTTCTCTGAAGGCAGGCCCAGACGTGGAATACTTACCCTTTCAGCGAGTTCATGTAGGTCAGACAGAAGGCTTTTCACTGTATTCTCAGCATTGTTGATTTGTATCTTCCTTAGGACATACTGGTTTTCTCTTTCTGACAATTTTGTCTGTGGAAAAAGTGTTTGGAAAATAATCAGTAGATATACACACCAGGTTTGAAAAAATGAACATAAAACTCTTCCAGTGTTAGAGGACACAGAGGAGAATGTGAACCTTTATTCCTAACGTAGTGGGGTCTGCGGGCTGTTGCAGGCTGGCATGGAGGTTGGGGTCTGCATCAGGGTTCTCAGGGCCCTAGGGGCTAAAATCCTTTGAGCTCTGCTCATCAGGCGGAGACCCAGGTCTGGGACGTGCTGTCCATGGGGAAGGGCGCAAATGCACAAAATAGACTGGTCTTGGGTGTCTATGCTTTAAGATGTCAATTTTGGAAGGCCTAAATTAATCTCTTTGGAAGGAAGAAATGATCAACCCACATAGATCAATGTAAATGGAGTTTAGAAATTTACTTTCTTTCTTCTCTCCTCTTCCCCTCCTCCCTCTCCTTCTTTTTCTCCTCCTTCCTCTTTTTTCTTTTTTGTATAAAGAGAGCAATTCTCTTTATTTCAGACCATTTGTCCCTTTCGTTTTCATTTTTGAGGAGTTTGGTTCCAATGCTGCCTTCCTTAGATTACATTGGTTAAGCCCATTGGTCTGGGCATGGCCTTCCTGTCAGCTAAAATTATACCTATATCTTGAAGTTGTGCTGTTGGGGAAAGAGGATTCAAGTGGTATCAGGAGGCTTGCGTCTGGGTGAGAATAGTGCCTTCATGTGTCCAAACACATGAGTTTGGACTAGACCGGTTTCCAAGTTTGGAATAGAATGCTCGCTAAGGTTTTATCCAGCTCTACAATTTTGTGATTTTCGTTTGTTCTGCACTTTGCATATTTGGCCCATTGTTGTATATGTCATTTGCATCTCCAAAAAGTAGAGTAAAGAACACTTGCTATGTTAGATACTGTTCTAGTTGCTTTACATATATCAGTGCACTGAATCGCTCAACAGTTCATGAGATGGTTCAATAATTTTCCTCATTCCACATGAGAAAACTGAAGAGTAAAGAGGTTCAATAATTTACCTAAGTTTACATAACTAGTGTCAAAACTGTTATTTGAAGGCAAACAATCTAAATTTAAAGTCTATGCTCTTAACTATTATACTAAACTAACAAAAAAGTGTGTTGGTATAATTCTATTGTCCTTTCAGCTAATTATTATTGTTGTGTTTTTTAAAATATCTGGTTGTGATAGAAGCCCATGATTTAGAGGGAGAAAATAAAACCACTGCTGAAAGCTTAGATACACAAATGCAGTTAGTCTGTTGCCTGCCTTTAACTTGTTTATTAGAGATTAACCACCAGACCTATGAGCACAAACAGAGTGTGGGTGCATGTGTGGGAAATGAGAGAAAGTCTGACTGTGAGAAGGAGAGCTAAGGGCAGGGGGTAGAGATAGAGATAGAAAGAATGATAAAGACAGAGACAGAAACAGAGAGACAGAGAAGTTTCTAGAGAAACTCCTCAAACCATTGAAAACTGAGGCTAAGGTAATGGTAAGTCCGTGGTAATTACTTGAATGACCAATATGCAGCTTCACCAAGGAAATGAGTGTTTCACATTCCTCAGTAGTTTTGTACACCGACACTAGCTTTTTAGTCACTTCATTGTCTGCAATAACCTCTTTTATAGATGGCAGCTCTTGGTTTAGGCTGAAGCTCATGCTTACAATGAACTTTCATAACTTTCTAGGTCTCACAATCTGTCATACAGCCACGGGACTCAGATACCAAAAGGGAGAGGAGTTAGCAGGAGCGACCCTGTGGAACCAGAAGGAAAACCCGAGGAGGGTACACCATCGCTGCGTACTTTGAGGAGGTAGATGGTGGAGTTCATTTCGTTCACATGTCTATGGGCAGCGGCACCAGAGGACACACTCAAGAGACCAGACTTGCTTTCTTCGAAGGAGAGCGCCGCCAACCGCAGGTCGTCCGTCAGATCCCAGATGCACTTATCACAGCCTGGAGGGAGAACGGGCATGTCATTTCCTCGAAATCAAAAGTCGGCTGGGAAGCAGGCTGCTTTAAGGGCATCACTCTACATACTTCCTTAGTTAATGCTGTTTCCATGTTTGTGTTCTGAGATGCTGTTGTGGGCCACAGAACCAGTCCTCATATTCAAGGAGGAGCCCAAGATGAGCCAAACTGCACATCAAGCACTATTGCCACTTAAAACATGACAAAAAGCACACAACACATGCAACAGGGAAAGTAAGTTAACATGAATACTGAGTGCTGAATTGAGACAGAAAGAAAGCATGGAAGGGCAAGCCATCGGAGGCGGGCGGGCAGGGCAAAGCTTTGTCCACTTTTCTTTACTGTCGTACAGCCCTCTGGGGTGACTCTTCGTGTCGGGCTTTGGGCTTTCGCTTGGTGCCTGCAGGTGAAGATGGCTATTTGCTAGGCACGCCTCCTTTCCTATCACCTTTCCTCGCCTTGTTTCAGGTTCTAGCACCACCTCTCAGCTTCACCCCCAGGCCGACTCCGTGCCTCCCATGGCCTGACCTCCTGTTTGGACGGGTCACTACAATTTCTCGTTGCTCCCTTCAGAGTTCCTCTGACCACTGCCATTACTCTGCAGGGACCCAGTGCCCCCCTGGGGCACATTCAGAGGGATACCCTTTGAAACTTTCCTGTTCTCAATCTCTTTCTCCCAGACTGTGCTTTCTTCCGGAGAACTGATAAATGGAGACTGAAGTATTAATAGGTGTTAATATGTTAATTGGTTACATGAAGCTTAACATGGTCTTACTCATATCCACTCTCAGAGGAACATCGGGCTGGAGGGGAAGATGGGCCAGGCAGGCATCTTGATGTCCTTAAAGTGACCTCGCTTAGGGGATCACCTGCGGCATGAGTGTGTCAACTTTGCCCTGCTTGTGTCTAACAGTCTGTGCCATCTTCTAAAATGTGGTTCACGGGTAACATTAATCTCTTGTGCCCAGAGGGACTCAAAGGTTGGGAGACTTTTGTTTGGGGGAGGGCATACCTAATGTTAAGATAGTCTTTAAAGCATTCTAGGTAAAGGTAAATATTAATTACTTTCTTGATAGAAGGCTTTCTAAGGCAAAGCTTTCTTTAAATCCTTCTAAGAATCAACAATGGACTATTTTAGACTAAGGGCTTGAAGGATGCTTGAAAAGTTATTGAGACCAGTTCTGGGACCCTGTTTTGAAATGTTCCATCAGATCCTTATACCATCAGGACTGCTCATGATTTGATTGACAGGAGTGAAGGAGAAATCCAGGACATAATCCTTTTCATAAGGCCTGAAAATTTTATTTCTGGTGTCACTTCAGGTTTGGAGTGATTTGGGAAAAGCCACTGAACTCTCTTGGCATCTCATTTTCTCAGAATTGTAAAGCATTGTCTATATCATATTATCTGGTGGCCTGAAGAGAAAAGGGAGCTAAAATACACTCAGGTGTTGGGAATTGTATTTCTGAATTTGCCTTTACCTACTAAGTAAAATGCTAACCTTAAAGACCTGAGAATACAAGTTTTGTAAAATAGAGGTGTTTAAATATAAATCACCTATTTGCTAATTGGAATCAAGTAGACAACTGAATATTTTTTGTTTAGGGTCCTTTTGTTTGTGGCACAGACAGGGTTAAAGTCAGGGTGGAACTCAGGCAGTTTCTAGAGAGAGGGTATTGCATAGCTCTCCTTAATCCTACACCTGCAGCACATTAGAGAAAGCGGGGTTAGTTAATCGTGTACTGTTATTTTTACTTATGGTTGGGCAGTCCATGCCTGTAGGGGCTTCAAAACCTTCTTCCAAGCATTCTCCGGTTACACTGTCACAGGGGCCTCCCCCACAATTGCACACTGTGGGAAACAAAAACAAGAGATTAGGGAATCATTTCCTAATGCTTGAAATATGGCAATGTTCTCATGGTTCCTAGAAATATTGGCTATCAGATATAACTACTCAATGGGGATTAATTATTCTATAATATAGAGATTGTGCCCCTCACCCAACTAAGCCCCCAGCCCTGTGAGAGTTTCAAAGATGACCCAGGGGCAAAAGCAATTTAAATTTCCTAGGACTCCCGTCCCAATGTGGGGGGCATTCTGACATGACTGTACAACTGCTTCAGTCCAGAAAGAGCTGGGTAAATTTCACAAGTACAAGATAATCATGGAGTCCATTATTCAACTGGAATCTGAAAGCTGGCCTTTCATTGCAGGCCGATTCTCCAGTTTAATCCAACTTCAGGGGTGATCACTGCCAGGTGTGAGGGAGGAGCAGCCCAGCAAGGAGAGAGTGAGGAGGCCCAAGAGCGAATCTTGGCTTCCACAGAGCTTGACCCTTGGCAAGGCTGAGTCCAAACCTCCAAATGAGACCTGTCCGTGGGATGTAAGAATAATATGGGGGAAAGAACTAGGAACATATTTACATAAATTTAGAAGACCCAAGAGCCTGTTTTTCATTTACTGGTGTTTTCCAAGAAAGCGTTTTGGGAAAAAACAAAAAACACCCCATCTCATCAGTCTGTTCATTTTCCACTGTGTTTCAAAGTAGAAATAAATTTGTGATATTTAAAAAGGAATTCCTAAGCTATTCATGTTAAAATAAGCTGAAGTAGAACTGTGATTTTCCCCTATCTCTTAACTGTTCTTACAGAAAAATCATAAAAATTTAGCTTAAGGGGCAATGCATTTATTATATTTCAGCTGTTTCATGTTTCGCAAAGTGCAGATTCATTAAACAATTCAGTAAGATCGTGCTTTATTGCTTCAAACATTAGCTTCTTTCCAAAGAGTGTTCTGCTTCTACGTAGTTTAAGCCTGAGTTTAGTAAATGTTTTGAGAATCAGAACATCAACATCTAAGGCCTCGATTTCGCCAGCACTCTTTCTGATGCCCACTTTTCTTCTGTAGTCTGGCTGGACACAGCGCTCCTTTCTTCCCTGCGTCATCCTGGTATCATGCCTCTGTGCACACTGCTCTCTTGTAGACATGTTTGCTTTGTTGTGACTTCTGCAGTTCACATGTGTTTCCTTCTCAGTATTAAACTTTTCACTTCCTAAAGTCTATTTAAGGGGGACTCTGTTTCAGTGAGGGGATTTCTGAAAAGAGCATGCCACGAGAGAACAATCTCTCTTCCTCACCCTTCTTCCCCTCAAAATCACAAACGACTAAGAAATATTCAGTCTCAGCCTTCCTTTATTTCTAGAGGAAGGCAATTTAACTTTACTTCTGAAGAGCTTCACTCTATATGGCAAATGGGTTAGAAAAAGTACGAATAAAATGTGTACATTTCAGTCTAAAAGAAGTCAATTCTTATACTCTACCTGGGATATTTGCTCTGACAACTTGAGGCAACTGAAGGATGATTAAGCTCTACCCTTGACTTGCTCACCTGCACAGTTCTTGGCTATCCTGGCATCCCCGTAGTAGCCAGGGGCACAGCGATCACACTTGAATCCAGTGGTGTTCCGTAAGCAATTCCTACACTGGCCAGTGACCTCATCACAGTCTTCAAAAATCAGATTGGGATCTGAATTTCCACTGCAGTCACATTTCTTACAGGTGCTTCCAATAAGCAAGGGGTTTCCATAGTAACCAGGAGCACATCTGAAGGGGAATTATATGTGAAAAATTTAGCAGCCACAGTTTTTCTTTCTTTTTCTCTTTCCCACCTAGAAAAAAGAGTAGTTAATATTTGTGGTTTGCTTTCCCAGAATTTATCCACATCTCTCATCTTTCTAATAAGACTAGACTTTGTTTTTAAGGAACCACCCCTCCTCACTCACAGTGCACTCAGTTCGACCAAACCTCCAGATGCAGGAGTGTGTGGATGTGACTAGTGTGTGGATGTGACTAGTGTGTGGGCGTTCTGGGTCATCCCAACAAGTGGGATGCACAGCTGGCATATGATTGGTGGTGCCAGACATGTTAACATACTGCAATGAGATGCACCACTAGTATGCAGCTAATTCTCCTGGCCAAAATGTTAATAATACCTGTTGAGAAACACTGGTATAAATCACCATTCGCCTTGCCGTAGATCAGATAACCTGAACCTGAAATGGATTGGCTCAAGAGTGATTCGACTGGAGTAAAGCTCGGGGCTCTTGTCTGCGGGTTATGGGACGGCATTCTTTTCTGCAGCTGAATAAGGAGTCAGGTGGAGCTCTTGGCTCTGACAGTCACTTTGTGGCGGAGGGAAGGCAACATGGAAACAAAGCAGAGGGCAGAGCAGAGAGTACCACAGATCGACAGAGTTGAGCCTAGGTAGCCATTCTTCTGAACATTTTATATCGTTGAGCCTACAGAGGCCAGCCACCTAACTGCATTTGTTGTGGGGGCACAGCTGGTGCCCACGGTCACACTGGCTGGGCCCGTAAGGAGACAGCCTAGCCCTGCTGGAGAGCGGGTAACTGAAACCCATCCCGCTCTTGCTGGCCTTGTCAACCTGTGCACTCTGGGCGGGGCTGCCTCTGCTCAGAGGGAGAAGTGCCTTTCTCCGTTTTCCCAAAGGGGCTCTGGGGGCCCGGAAAGGCCCTGCTGCGGGTGGCGGGACTGCAGACCCCATCCAAGGGCCAGCTGCTGCTTGGCTCCTGTCAGCTGTTGCCAGACTGTAGCCTGGAGGGAAGGAAGGACCTGTATGTCTTTCTTTTTTTAAAGAGAGAAATTGAAATTTGGATTGTATGTGAAATCTCAACTTTTCAAGGTTGGCTCAAACTTTGTAACAATATTGTATGAGCCAAACTATACACGTTTGCTGGCTGGCTGCAGCCTCCTTTCTGCTGTAGACCTTAAACTAGTGTTGAAGATTGGTCAGCTGGAGCTGAAGATGCTTTGGGAGTGGCTGGGAAGAATGTGCAGTCATATTATCATGGGACTGGAATTCAGGCACAGGAGGTAGTTCTGACATGGGAGAGAAAAAGGAAGAGCCAGTGAAGGTTTTTGAGTGCGATGAAAGTAAGGAAGCCAGTATTGGCTTCAGGATGCAAAGGGGACTGCAGTCTGGACCAGGGAGACTGGGTTGGGTGTGGAGGGCCTGGGATAGGGCATTGACCTTGGGAATTGAAAGGAAGGGAAAACTTTCCAAGGCAATTAGTAACACCTGGCCAGTAGTAATAAGACGCTACATTTTTAAAAGCTCCCATTTAAAGTAATAAAATCATAATTAAGAAATTAAGAACAAATTGCCGATAACCAGAGGGGAGGTAGGAGGGGATAGTGGGGGCGGGAAAGAGGGGAAGGTTTTCAGGAACATCTATAAAGGACACATGGACAAAACCAAAGGGGGTTAGGATCAAGGGTGGGAAGTGGGGATGGCTGGGTTGGGGGGGAGTGGTGGGGAGAAAATGGAGACAACTGTACTTGAACAGCAATAAAAAAACATAAGAAAGAATAAAAAAATAAAGGTAAAAAAGAACAAAAAATAAATAAAAACAAGAACCACATCACACACAAAAAAGAGCATCTGAAAAACAGAGATACAACAAAAAACCCCACACCTGTAATCCCAAGACTCTAATAAAATCATTGTTCGGCATTTTGCATCTGATCTTCCAGCCTTTGTTCCTATGTCTCGGTTTTTTGGTGTAGTTGTAATGACTGTGTGTGTTCCATCTCTACACCCCTGGCTTACCTTGTAACTCATAGCTTCACTTAGGTGAGTTTACTTAGTTACCACAGACAACTGGAAGGTAGGCCACAGGGGCCTGACATTCTGAGCTTGAGAGATTACTTTGGTTTTCCAGGCTCACAGAGCTAGGAAATCACAGCGCAAGACCCAGACCTTCTGACCCTCGCGTTCTTTCCTTCACTCCACCCTGGATCACACTGCTGCTGCTATAAATGAATGAGTGAATTCATCCAACAGAGGGACAATTCATGGCTATTTTATGAAAGGCATAGAGAGACAGGAAGAGGGAAAACCACATAGCCCATAAACTGAAAGAACAGGAAACGAATTAAGCATAATTATACATAGTATCATGAACTGTAGAAATCAAAGTCTATGATAAAGATAAGACTGAATTTAAATGCTACACAACCTACAAAGAGACATCCCCAAGAGAGAACATTTGAGTTTTGCATTCATACTCATTCATGTCTTTGCACCTCTAATTTACTGGCCCTCTGGTCCCCAAGCCAGCATAAATCATTCCTCTATGGAACAGGAGGCTGGATTGAATTTCTAACCTTTGCTACAGTTCACCAAACAGAATATTAGACTCTCGGGCTCACTGAAACAGGACCAGATCTGTCACCTTAATGTGTAGCTGGGAATTCTGAGGTCTCAGGAGCAAAAGGACTTGTTCAAGCTCACAGAGTCAGATGACAGTTACTTTCTTTTCTCTGTTTAATTCCCCTGCATTTGATCTCCATAGATTGTCTCTGGTCTTCCACAAGAGAAAAACCAAATTCTCTATCCTGTAAGTCAGAATCTCAATCACAGTGGAAACCTACTTTAAGTTACCTTGAGTTTCAAGAACATTTTTTGGTGGTAGTTCAGAGGCAACTCTGAAGTCATAGCACAAACTTCAACCCTGCAGATTTTACAGGCTCGCACAGCTAGGTTTCTTACTCACAGCCTTGTAGAATTCCCTACTTTTATAGATAAGGAAACTAGAGCATGGAGAAGCTAAAAATTTGCTCATTGCTATAGGACTCAAAACAATTACGGGACTCCAAATTTAATCCTCTTTCTACTCCATAAGTCTGGCATTCATATACCTTAAGTAATCAATTAATGATTATAACAATTGAATAATCAAATGATATCAATGCACCCTATTCGTGCCTTCAAAGAGAAAATGAGAAAGGCTATAAAAGGATCAATAGTTGGATTTAGAGTCAGTATTGGAGCTCTGGTACCCAGCAGCTTGGTCCCACTTGTTTTTTTTCTTCCATGACCTAATGTCTAGCTTTATTAGTGACTTGATTCACTCAGGGGAAATAGAGCTGAGAAATTCAGAGTCTAAATGAAAGAATTGTGCCATATGAATGTTGTCATTTCAGTTAGTGATTATGCTATTTGGGCAAAATGGAAAACAAAAGGATGTTTTTTGGAACTCAGACTAAATTGTTAGCAGTAATTATTGTTCTGGGAATTTTTGGAGCTCTTTTCCTCCCCTCTGCCTCTTCTCCCAGGGCCCCACAGGTATCAGCGGATGCCTTTACTGAGGACGCCAAAACTCACAGGTGGCACAGGAGTCTTTCTCTGTAGCTGTCATTGGGATTTAATTAAACGATGGAAATAAGTGCCTGTTGCATAGTAGGTGGCATATAAATGCCCTCTGCTTCTCTATGAAAGACAGGGAAATAAGACTAGGAAAATGTAAGCAACCCATCAAGGTCACAAAACAGGAATCTAGAAGCAGAGCAAGGCGGAGAGTAGGGAAACATAAGAAGCATTCTTTACAGATAACAGAACTTCTAAAAACTTAGCACCTGTAGAAACAATAAAAATAAAGCCCTGAGTCCTAATAACACTTGATAAATGGGAAAAGAAAAAAAAATTCTCTTCCTCTTCTTTACTCTTCTTATCATGAAAGCCAACATCAAAATCATTGTCACTGTTATCATCATCTTCTCTTATGATGTTATGATTAGCCTTTCTTGTTAGGGTTGTAAGGTCCACTGGGATTTGCTTTAATTTGCCCCATTCTTCTCTTCTGATCCTTAAATAACATGATCCACATGATAAATCCTCACATGGTCTTAGCATGTCTCTCACTCCACTGCAAAATCAAATGGATAAAGGTGTACTATTAAAGCTGCCATCAGAGACAATGAGGAATAGTGAGGCATTGACGTCATATACGTTTATTAATAGAAAACTTTGGATCGAATATGGAAGGTCATGGGTTTGGTTTCAGGTTTACCACTAACTGCCTGTGTGACCTCAGATTAAACCTCCACATGGCTCTGAACCTCAGGGTCATCATCTTTGAAATGTACTATTGAGGAGCACAGGAAAGATCATATTGGGATGAAAATTGAAAATCTCCTGTCTCTAAGGTTGTGCATTCTAAGGTTGTTCAGTAAGAGGCTCATGTTTTTGCTTTAGACCGTGTTTCTCAAACTTGTATGTGGTATAAATCCCCGTGATACAACAAACATTTTTATAGAACACTTCATCCTGTGTCCATTTAAATTATCTTTAAATATTTCAAACACAGGTAGAAACTCCTTATATCTGTGGCTTTTAAGATCTTGAAAACCAAGATGAATTTTCTAAATAAAACAAGCAAAACTGTAAAGTTAATCAAACTCAAATGAACAGTATTAATTCAAGATAATAGTTGATGTCTCGTTTCGAGCAAATAGCCACTTGTGATACAACGCAGTGGGACCGTCTGAGTTCAGCGCACATCTGCTGCCCTGAGCTATGTGACAACTCCGTTTGCTTTGATGTCATGCCTTCCAGCCTCCTGTTGTCTGTAATGTGTCACTGACACATTGCTGGCTGTTATTTTCTCCCCAGCTCTTTATTATAAAATTGTACAAAGTCCAGAATATGTTCAATTAACTTTTTAAATCAAGATTATCATTGAAATTAAACATGAAATTAATATTTACTGAGAACCCATAAAACTTCACAAATATTTTCAAGGATGCCAGGGTCCTGGAGCCACAGTTTGAGAAACACTGCTTTTCATTCTGTGGGTGTGGTGCTGAATATTGACATGCGGCAGCAGTTCACAGTGCAGCGAGAGGACTGTGGGAGAATGCAATGCGCAGTCAAAATACAGGCCCCCAGGACTCACCTCAAGGGGTCCTTTTACAGTGGGGCATGGAGGAGTTTTGAGGGGGCGTTTTGAGGAGGAACCTAAAGGTTTTTAGGAGATACTTTCACACAGTCAGGTTTGAAGACCAACACCTGGTTAAATAATCTCTAAGTACAGAAACACCCAGAGTGTTCTTGGTTTGGACTTTTATTTTTATCTGAAATAGATACCCATACAAATCAGCTGCATATTTTGAAAAGATCTTGTGGACAAGTCCAAGTCCAAAAGTACATTGAGAGCATAGATTAGATGAAGTTTAACTGGGACAACTTCACAACTTGGCTGCCAAACTCAAAACAGATACCCTCTCTTCTTTCCAGGGTCAAACACAAATCGAAAGCAGCTGAGACCACCTTTTTTTAATGATCCAGCCTCTCCATGGGAAAGAAATCACTCTTTCCACTACACTCTCGAAGAGTCTTTGCTCGTTTTTCTATTTAGCATTTTCTTTTTTTCTGCCTTTGTAATGGATGGTTTTCAGGTTTGTCTCCTCCCCTAGCCTTGACTTTCATTGAGAACAATAAATTATGTTTCGGAAGTTTCTGCATCCCTACACACTCCACCAATCTACCCTGTGGTCATTTCCATTTTTAGGAGGAATCCTCTGGTTTGTAAAATCAATTTTTGATGTAAAAGACTCAGTACATTCTCTTTTGAGGTGCTGGGTATGAGGACAGAGAAGGAGAGGAGAAGAAAAAAGCTGCTTGAATTGATCCTACCCCAATGCAGCTAAAACACTTAAAAGGGACGCTTACTTTTAGCACCTTTGCAGGTGTAGCCTCCCCTGTGGAAGGAAATTAGTAACAGATTGACAATTTTTCTCCTGCATATAAGAGAGTCATCTAATTCATGAATCGTCAGTGTTTAAAATAGGAGGAGGGGCAGAGTCCAGATGTTTAAGTTAAACTGTATAAATCCTGGTTCGCCCACATAGCGGTAATGTGACTTTAGACAAGTCCCATCACCTCCCTTACCCTCTGTTTTCTCATCTATCACATGACAAAATATGCCTCCTCTTAGGGTGGTTATGAGCCTGAGAGACGAGGAATGTAAAGCAATGGGGACACAAGGGACTATCAGTAAAAGGCACTATTTACTTCAAAGCCATAATTTCTAGCTCTGGAAACCGAGATTCAGGGAAATGAGCCAACATGTCCCAGACACACACTGTGACAGTGGTGGGAACTGGAGAAGGATCACAATGACCCATACTGTCACCAGTTAGTTTTTATTGAGCCTTTATTAAGTGCCAGGCGCCATACTAAAAACTTGGCAGTATCCCCTCACAACCGGTTTTATAAGGTGGGTATTATAATTTTCTCCATTCTGGAGATGTAGAAATAACTTAGAGGTCAAGGTAACTCGCCCAGGAGGATCACAAAGGGCTACAGTTGAGATACCAACTCAGTCAGGGTCCACTTCCACTTCCCAAACTAGTGCCGTCTCCTCCAGCCCATCAATCCAGGTCCGTCGTAAGCACCAAGTCCCACTTGGCCTTACTGGTAATGACAGGTCTCAGGAGCATCTGATGTGGATTGGGGGATTCATCATTTACAATCTCACCCCTCAGGTGGGCATGTTATCCTGTGCCAGGTCCCCCACTGTTGCTGACAGAACCTTTAGCTGCACCCCTGTGTGATTTTGCAGGACTGAGCTTTTGGGGCTAAGATTACTTCACTTCTGGAAGTTCTTGCATGAGGTTAGCAGGGATCTATTTAAGGCCATTAATTCCCTTCACAGGAACCACTGAACACTCATTACCCAGTAATACAGCTCAATCCTTATGAGACTAAACCAAGTTTAACCTTAGACATCAGAGAGAAAACGCTCCATCCCTGGCTGATTCACAGTCCTCTCAGACCCCCCACTGAGCCAGGAAATGAGTAAATCAAGTGCCTCATATTACTGGGTCCCCAAGTAAGGAAATACAGCATGAATATTACAGAACAGAGGTTGGGGGGGCAATATTTGGCTCACCCAGGGACATCAAAAACTGTTACAGAACAGACACACACACATACACACACACACACACACACACACACACACACAGGGGCCCGGACTCCAGAGGATGGTATACTAATACCGTCCAGACCATCTACTGGGCTCTTCTGTCCACCGCCAATTGGAAAGATATCTCTCAATGTCAGAGATTTGTGAAAAGGAAAAGAAAGGTTTATTTAAGGCTATACAGACTTAAGGTAGTGAGTGACCCAATGTCCCCATTAAACTATCAAAGTCCTTTAGGAAAACTACTGATGCCCACAGTTCTTCCTTCTCCCCCTGCCCTTATCGGGGCTACCGTAAGTCAGGAAAAGCAGCACACGTCCTCGTCTCCAGG